>BGNK01002327.1:39666-105844 GCA_003297005.1 Symbiodinium sp. clade A Y106 | reverse complement strand
TTTAGCAAAGTTGAGACGGAATTTGGTACTGCGCAAGACTCCGCAAGAGACCTTGCTGAACACTTCGGTGTTTGGCTCAAGCGTGGAGTGAAAAAGAACTTGCTCTGCGTTTTTCACATAAAGTGGACTACTCTTCTGATCTGGCTTCATAGACTATTGGTGCTTGGTTAAAACAGTGAAGCAATGTATGCTGCAAGGTGACGAGAACACCTTTCTCAAGTACGAGACTGCGGGCCATCATGGTGGACTGTCGGACGGTGGACGATGAAGCTTCTGTTCATCGTCATGCCAAAGTACAAACTAGAGGGCTAGAGTATGCGAAGAACAAGAGGGACATGGTGCAGCGGTTGGACTTGGCACTTTCTTCTTTGTATGAAGATGGTGAAGCTGCTTTTCGCACTGCTTGGGAAACCCAAGGCAGTGGTCCGTTTCCATGCGTAAAAAATTGTTTTACAAGTACACTGTGAGCCCGTCGTGAATGAACATCCACATTTTGTGCACAGTAGCTGTAGCGAGCAGGCTTTCTTCCACAAATCCGTGTTAGGCGGTTTGAATCTGCACTCCATTGCAAGGGGCGCCAAGTTTCTCAAGCCCAGGCGTCCACGGCGGGACAGGCGAACTGAGGAGTTTCGCCAAAAAATGCGTGCTCCTTCGCCTTGATCCTGCCAGAGCTGACTCCCGCCACGTGGCCTGCACAAAAGATGTTCCACCTGCACCTGTTTTAAGAGCAGATCTGTCCGAAAAGTGTCACATGGAAGCGATTGTTTTGTGTGTTGAATGATTTTGGACATGTACTTTGACGGATAGGAAAAAGCTAAGAGAACGTTTTGGCTTCAAAATCAAAAACAGCAGATGCTTTTGGGAGCTTTGGGTCCAAGTGAAAGTCGCAGACGTGGTTTTGGAAGGTTTGGGTTGAAGCGAAAGTGGCAGACGCGGTTTTGGGAGGTCTGGACAAATTGCAAGCAGCAGACGCGGTTTTGGGAGGTCTGGGCCCAAAATGAAAGTAGCCTTGGGCTAGGCGACCCTTGTAGAGTTGGAGCTGGGGTTTCAGAAGGGTTTAGGGTTTAGGTTTTAACCAAAATTTAACACCGAAAGCGGAAAGGCCAGTGCAGGCCCAGGCAAACGCTCACCTGCGCAGGCAGCGTTTCGCAGAGGCGGAGCTGCGGCCACTCACCTGTGCAGGCAAGCGCCTCCACCAGCAGATCCGCGCGTTATTCGTTTCCGCATTGGTTTGTTTCTGCCCACACGGCACCTTGCAAAACTAGGGGGCCTTATCCTGTGGCAAGAGGGCCGTTTCCTACCAGAGGCCGTATCTCTCCGGAGGCCGTTTCCGACGAGAGGCTGTTCACCCATGAGAAGGACCATGGAATGGATCATTGTTGCATCTTTAACGGTCCATGTACTGCTGCTGACCAAAAGAAAACCCAAGTTTAATCCACACGAGCAGCCAGGACCACGAATTAACTTCTTGATGAACTTCATGAAAGCAGCTTGTTTTTACTTTGGCCGCCTTGCAACCTGCAAGAGAACTTCTAAGTTTCCCATCTTGTGGAACTTTTGTTTTCCTCTCGCAGACAAGAAAAGCACACACACACACACACACACACACACACGTGTCGCAGTCTTGTTTTTACACTGGCCGCCTTGCAACCTGCAAGAGAACTTCTAAGTTTCCCATCTTGTGGAAATTGATTTTGTTTCCTCTCACGCACCAGAGAAGCACACACATGTGTTTCCCGCGAGAGACCTTTTTCCACATCAAAATGTTTCCTCTGGTGCAACAACCAGCCCTTCTCATTGTTGATTTTCATCTGCATCCATGACGGCATTGGCACCATGCGTTGAACTCCGCTTGTACGAAGGTCTAGGACGCCATTCTTGGGCTTTGTTGTATCTGGATCAAACGAAGGATCTGCATTTGCAGCATGGCGGTCGTGCAACAGCCGTTTCCACACCAGATATTGATTAGGTTCTGCTCCACTTACCAAAGCTGTGCATCGAAAAGAAGGCTCAAAAGAAGCATCAAGCGCACGGAAGCAGCCGATGCTTGCCAAAGACGCGTCACGCAAAAAATGTGTGAAAGCAAGTAGAGCATCGGACGAACACATTGATTGCTTGTGGCGAATGACAAAGTTTGCATGCATATTCAAGCTATTCCATTCGACATGCTTCGTGCACGAGAAGACATTTAGCTAGTGCACAGGCTATGTTTTCGCTCATGTGACGCCATGTTTTCGCATCGTATCCCTTGGCAGTTCTCGCGAAGGCCTTATCTAATGCAAAGCAGATCCAGGAGCATAGACAGATTCAGGAATGCTGAATTCTGATCTCCCGCGTGAGGTTCCGATTGAAGGCATTTCCTTCACGGTTGCCACCCACAATCAGCGCTGGCAGGTGGATTTGAATTGATGGAGCTTTTTGGAGGGAAACCTCTTTTTTGGAGGGAATTCTTTTTCGAGCACAATGCGTAGGCAATGTTGATGGAAAAGACAAGTAGATACACTACAATACATAGGCAGAGTGCAGATGTTGGTCGATGACGTGTGTGAAAGGGTCGTTTGCTGGTTCTGGGTTGCGGAAGCATCGAGAAGCATCGAAGCAATTGTTTGCAGAAGGCTCGAAGGCATTTTCCGTTGCTAGCGACGCCCGGCATCCATGTAGGAGGTTGTTCGCAAAGACTCCCACCAGCACCAGCCCCGCTCTCCCAGAATGTGATTCAGAAGTGTTGTTCCAATTTTTCCACAGAGCAAACAACCCTTGCTGCCACAAGTACTGTACCAAACCTTGTGCTGTTGAGAGACCGCCCCAAAACACCGGCAGCCAACAAATCCAGCAGTCGATCTTGATGTGCGTGGTTGTCGATGCACATCATGATGTCGAAGTTTGGTTGCTAATGTCATGCCGGTACTGCACCCGTCATTGTTCCAGAAAGCGTTGTCCTTGCAATGCCTGCGCTGAGATTGTCAACGCTACTCAGCGTCTTTGTCGATGGCGTGGTTGCAATGCGGGTAGTGCCCCAGTTATTTCCGCAATCACCAGACCAGTGTGTCTGCTTACGCACCTTTGTCGACACGCGGATTGCTACAAAACATGCGAGTTGCTGGGTCAGATTGTGTCATTGGCTGCTGTCGGGAACTTTGCCACAGTGCCCAGGCAATGCAGTTGCCCCAGGGCTCGTCGTGTTGAGCCCAGCTGATGTCGGTAAGCTTTTCCTGCCTAGCTACGTAGTTGCTAGCAGGAGTAGGACTCTTTTCAGATGGTTCGGAGCACTTTGCGCTGCACGGCTTGATTGACTCGTTGCAGATGTGGCCTCCAGCTCGCTGCTAACCAACCAACGCCTGAAAACGCAATCCGCGGTTGGAAACTTTTGGTTGTGTTGCCCTTCGCATGCTCTTGTTCCGCGAACCAAGTGTTGCCTGCCCATAGCTCCAGAGGAACTTGACGCGGCATCACGCTTTTCCAGCAAGGGACATGGCCACAACTGCTCCGTGAAACCACGGGTGGTGCACCACGAAAGCCGAACCGCTGAGCCTGATGCGCAAGCAACCGGGGCCCATGCCAACAGACTCGCTGACGTCCAGGCGGCTCACAGCTGCGAGTTGCCAGTGCAACTCCTTTTCACGGCATTTTGAAGCGCGAGGCACGGCGCCCGAACCATCCGGCATGACGAAGCACCTGCATGTTCCCGGCGACGATAAAGAGCGGCTGAGCGTATGCCGCAGCCGTTTCCTGCCGTCATCGAAGCGATGCGCATCGATCGGCCGCCCGCCTTACCCAAGCCTGCGGGTGCCCAGCCGGATTGGTAAGACGATAAGTGTTATGACAGGATGGCGTGATTGGGCGTTTGTGTCCCGGGAGCGTGTGATGCACTTCGCTCCAAGTGACTGTCATCGTTCGCTCCGCAAAAGATAGTTTCATGTTTCATACTGGCACGGTCGGCTTCAGTTTCAGGCACAGGAAATCGTCTACACGCCCGCAGCGTGCAGCACATCGCACTCGCTTGCCGGTGCTTGGAGGCATGCACTCGTTCCCGTCGCATAGTGGCACAGTTGAAGGTGCATCTTGCTTCGAAACCGGGCGTTGTCATTTTCGAGACGTGCCTGCCTCCACTAGTTCAGAACGTTTGTCGTTTGCATTGTGTCGTGTCTACCAACAGCTGCAAGACGAAAAAGGATGGTGTCGTCCGATGCCCCATCAAAGGTGTGCGCTTGAAACCAGCTGGGCTCCCGTCATTCCGGGGCTCCCATGCGGGAAAATCGCTTGAGAAGCCGATGTTTGGTTGGTTTTGATCGTTCACCGTCAGGGCCGTCGTCATGATACGGTTGCAGCAGCAGACTGCCACAAGGACGGCACCACAGACCAGCGACTCCAACGGGTGCTCTTCGCAGCGCGCGACCGCCAATCCGAAAGACTTCGCAGGTCAAACTCCATCTGGCTGGGTGTTGCAAACTTATGCGGTGGGTCTCAATCAGCGTCGTGTTTGACTGTTGTTGATGCCGCCGTTCGTGCAGCCTGCTACGTTTAGATCGTGCCCTACGCTGTGGATCCGGTTGTGGTATAGCTATGTATAGCTGAATCGGAGACTGCCCTGCGACGTGCGTTGGAAGCCATCAAGGCAACCCCGTCAGGTTCTGTCGGTTGTACGAATATGTGTAACTGCAACACCAGCCTTGCGAGAAAGGGTTGTTGATCGTGTTACCGTGTTGCAGCATATCGAAAGCCACCAGCCGTGCTTGCGAAATCTCATCCAATGCCTATCAAACTTCCATGTTGCTCGAGCGTGCAAGATAGGGTAGTGCAGAAGTTGCGTGCAACACAACAGCGAGTAGTTGTGGATTACCGTTTTTTTAGCGTATTTCCCTTGTTTGCAATACCGGTTGATTTGTGCACACGGTCTGGCTGGGGTTCCGGAGCACCAGTTTGCCCGAAGGGTTCTTGTGAGGACAATTAGTTTAGAGGCAGAAGTAGTCGCGGCGTAGTTCTCGACGACGGAGTCGGAACCACTGATGCTGTGAATGAAGGGAAACGTCGCACGGCTTCGTGACCTCAGAGCTGCTACCGTGGGCACTTGACAGGGCAGACGGCCGAGCTCCCCCGAAGGGACGCTCTAGAGCACCAGTTTCCACGCAGAACGGTCTCGACTCACTTCTGGACGGAACTGTGAACACCGCAAGCATGGGAGCACCACTTCCAAGCAGCATGAGTCCTGAAACAACTGTCTTGCGGTCATTATCTACAAACTGAAACAAAACATGTACAGAACAGGCAGATGTGCCACGCAGATCACAGATTCAAGCCTTCCAACAATGAACGCTGGACTTGTTGGCTAACATACAGTGTTGCACAACTGCAGCGGCCAGAAGAGCAGATGCCGAAACGCATTGTCAGGCAACTGTTCAATGTCAACAGCTCTGAGTCCAGACAAGTGGGACGGTTCCAAACAAGTTGGAACGTATGTCCATGCCCGTCGCGACTGTACAGAGAGGGGCAAAAGAGCAGAGCTTGAGCCAAATCCCAAACAGCAACTCCACATAGACATGGCTTGGCTTGAGACCTGTTACGGGCAGAAAGCCATCAAGGCATGCGTGATGGCCACACATGCCACACCGAGCCAATGTCCACATAAGCACTATGGAAGTGGACACACGTGAGCTATGAACACTTGTACAGCAATTCAGCCTGGATAGCACTCACCGAGAAGACGAGGCGACGGCACTGCCGCGACGTCAGCACGACGAGCATCAACAGCATGCCGATTCAAGGCCGGGCACATACAGCGACGTCTCGAGACAGCCACGGCGCTTCCTGTGCAGCCGGCAACACTCCCCACGCATGCGGCGCATGGATGCCACAGTCACGCATATGATTAGTGATTTCTTGGACCCAGGAGTGTTGCTGGCCTAAAGCACAACGAAAGAGTCGTGCAGCAAGACCCTTGTGGGTGCCAGCAGGATCTGCCGAGCATAAGAACTGAAGAGGTCGCTGCTTACTCATGGACGCATTGGGCATACTTCTAAAACCCCTTCCCCTGCGAGCCCGTTTCCGAAGCGGTGCGCGCCGCGTTGTGGCGTCGGAGCACCAGCAGATGAGGCAGCTGCTGCTATTTTTCTGGTCACACCAGGCTTGATTTTTTTTCGTGACATTTGTGAACAGCGCTGCGAGCACCTTCTCTTATTCCTCCAGCGGAGCAAGCCGCAAGCTGCAAGCCGCTTTGTGCAGCTCCGTCAGGTCGCACCGTACATGACGAAGTCAAAGCGGCCCGGACGTTTGCTGTTGTTGCGGCTCAATTGGAGAAGTACACCTTTGCTGATTTCCGCCATCCCGTGCTCACGTGCACGATATGCCGCCTTTTCTGCCAGCCGCTATTCGGGGTGCGGTAGTGCTGGCGATGACTTGCTTTCATGCGGCACTGGTCGAGGGCCAGGGACAGGGCGTGGCCAGCAGAGCCCAGAAACGTTTTCGACGTACCATACTTACCAGTCGCATGCTGTTGGCACGCCCGCCGACAACTGCTGGCAGCCGCTCGGCAGTCGCACGGCTCCGCAGGCGTCGCGAGATCCATGTGTGCATGCCCCCCGACCGAACCATGCTCTTCGCCCGGCTTGGGGATGCACTGCCCGTGATCAGCCCTCATGCGCCCAACTTGGCACGCAATTTTCTCGCGGCGCTGGAAGCCGCCGCAGGGAGAGGCGGTGGCGGCGCATGATCTTGGATGCGAGCACTGCCGGCGCTGCTGGAGTTCCCGAACATTGCCCGCGGGGAGCATGCACGAGCCGCTTTTCCTTCATTCATTTCCATGCAGTGCGTAGGAGCTGCGTCACTCCGTGCCGACAGTCCAGGAAGTCCCAGCCTTCTTGCGAGGAGCACTATGCTGCGCACTTTTGCAAGCGTGGCGATGCCACCAGGAAGCGCACCGTTCGCGTGGACGTTTATTCTGCTCGTGCTGCGCATGCTGCTCACACGCTGGCTTGATGTATATGACGATTTGCCTGTTTCACGTTCTGACCCCAATAGATGGTCGTTCAAGGACAAGCATCTCTCTTGAACATCGACGCGCAGGCCGCCAAGTGCTGCTGGATGGAGCGTGGGCGTTCCCACGTGGCGAGATGGCCCGCAGTTGCCGGAGGACCGTTGGTCGCTGCGCAGACAACCGATTGCAAACCGGGCCGCAGTTGGGCCACAGCCGAGCTGGTCCCGGCCCGCCCGTAGCGGTAAGGTGGGCGCTTACCCGATGTTTTCAGAGAGACGAGAGACGAGTCCGTTGTCATGGTCAGAGCGTGAAACTTGTTTGCTTGCCAATTCATTCATGGTAACAAGGCACAAGGAGCAATGAGTAACAAAAACAGGCAGGGTTATGCGAACATCACATCAATGGAAAGTTGGCAAGTTCTACTTACTCGGTGAACAGCTTATAATGACTTATACAACTACGCAGCCTACGCAAGCGGCACTCACTGGCTTTCACAAGTGGTGAATGAGAAACGGTTGCGAGCATTGGCTCAAATTGGAATGTGTTCAAGATTCACATGCCGCGGCGGCTTGGCAAACATGTGCGACATAGGCAAATTGCGTGAGATATCACGTGCGTTGCGGATGCATGTGGTTCGTCTCGCTTTGGAGCAGTGCGACAATCCTGATGCCAAAGAGGAGTGCCGCAAACTGTTGCGCCAGCAAGGTATGCGTGATGCTTGGAAAGGCAAACCTGCCAAACATCAGTTTGTCAACTTTGCTAATCCCAAGGTACCAGTGAGGCTAACCGCAAGCTCAACCGGCGGCTTGTTAGGCTTTCTGAGCTTCGTAACATTACTGCCAAGGCCATCCATAGCGACGTTCAGGAGCTTTCTCCCGACATGGTTGGTCATTGTGGTAAGCCCTGAAGAAACAGACCTCTCCCTGCCAGGGTCACTCAGCTGTCGGCGCTGTGTCGTCAAAACAGAAGCGCCACCAAAGCCCCCAGGGGATCTCTCGAGAAGTCTCAAAAGCAGCGTAGCTTCACGGAATGGCGCAATCGACTTAAGGACTCCTCTCTTCGAGGTCTCTCGCGTTGGTTGCGGGGCAAGGACCAAGACCAAGCAAGCGTTGCAGTCTACGACATCCAGGGTGTTGCTTTGGGCGCCCAGGAAACTACCGACATGTTAACGAGACATTGGAGGCAAGTTTGGGCCGAACGGCGACAACCGGGCAGACCCACGCCGGAGACTGTCACTACAAACCTGGTGCATGACTTTGAGGTCCCGGCTCCTGCTCACTGGACTCCTTGGTCGGAACAAGACCTTTCAACTGCCCTTGCTAAAGCCTCCGGCAGCGTGGGCGCCGATGCATGGAGTGCGGCCGAAATATGCTGAAGCTCTTCTTGTTTGGTCTCGGCTCACTCAGCAGTGGCTTCGCTGCGGTGCTTTGCCTATTCAACTGCGACAAGTGCGTATGGGGAATCTCGTGAAACCCCACAAGCTGCAGGCCAATCGTCAGCTTGCGGACTGTGGCCAAATGAGCGTGCTTTCCATTTTTTGGCGCGTGTTTTCTTCCGCCTGGTGTAGCAACGCGAAGGACTGGCTGGACAAGAACTTGATTACAGAGATCGGCGCGCGGGCTGGCGCTGGCAGCGCCGAAGACTTGGCATCGGAGCTTCTGGAGCAGACGTGCACCCCGGTCGAGCTGTCGATGGCGCCGCCCGACGCAAACGCCACCTAGCTCGTGCGTGCTCGCCGCTGCCGCTTGGTGGTCGTCGTTGTCGAGGTTGGGGGCCGGTTTGGCGCGGAGGCTGCCACCTGGCTCCGGATGCTCGCTAAACAGCATGCCTCGGACGTACAGGCGGCCATGCGGGCGGCAGCGCGTGCGGCGTGGGTAGCCCGTTGGTCGGGGCTGCTCGCCGTCGCCGCACAGCGTGCCGTCGCAGCGTCTTGCTGTGCAACGTCGCCGGAGAAGGGCCGGATCTGCACGAAGTCCGTGTTGACGTGCGCTGGCAGCTTCCGGCGTTGGGCAGCCGCCATGGGCTTCGCTACTGCTGTGGAAGGACGCCTCCGTAGGACCAGGCAGGCACCGACGTCTGGGATTTTGGGCTGCCGGAAAAAGGTCCGCGAAAAAGACAAAAACTTAAAGATGCCCTAGTTCGTAACGGAGGCTTCGTCGCCTCCCTCGACTACTCGCATCTTATGATCGCATGAGCAGTGAAGCTTCTTCCAGCATGCTGCGCCAGCTGGGCTGGCCTCCGGAGCTTTGTGTGCTCCTTGAACAAGCCTGGAACCACACTAGGTTTGTCAGCTTGGACCTTCACACCGGTGCTGACGTATTGCAGGCGTGTGTCATCCCGCAAGGCTGTTCTCGCGCCTGTTGAGATGGACAGAAGCGAGACTCGTTCACACAGGCCCTTTTCTTTTGCGCATATACGTGGATGACCGCAGCTGGTGGTTAATCAATGGCAGGGCGCTGACCGCATCACCCAGTGGCATGCTTGGAATCAGCGCACAGGTCTCAAGGAAAGTACGACCATGACGCAGATTACGGCTACAGCAACTCCTCCGAGCAACCTCCCTTGCCAGCCGCATGCCGCCCTGGCTCACTGGGGACTGTCCCGACGTGCAGCTAAGGTGGCTCGCTGTGGGCTGTCCTGACGTGCAGCTAAGGTGTGTGCTTTTCCTTCCTTTCCTTCCCTTTTCCTTTCTGGCGGCATGCGACTGGCATGCCACTGGACGTGCTGATGACGGGTGGCTTCGTTGGTGGTTTCGACTGCTGGCTTGGTTACGTGGAGTCACAGCACGACAACGACACTACTGCACACAATAATTAGGGGAATATTTGCAATAGGAAACATTAGGGAATGATTTGCGAGGCAGGGTTTAGGGGTGGATTGTTAAGGGGGGGTTGAGGGAAGGATCTGCAAGGCAGAGGCGGAGCGCAGCAGGCGTGGCAGAGGCGCGGGCTCGCGCGAGCAGGCGAAGGAAGGAGGCGGCTTCGGCATCCCAGCGGCCGCCGACCTCAAGCCCAAACACGACCAGGCGGCACCTCCTGCCGCAGTCAAGCTCGGGGTAAGTTTGCCACAGTTTGCCTGCGCTTGCGCCGGTCAGCCGTGCGCACAGCAACGCCTGGCTGGGTCTCTGTGCCGGGGTGCGGTCTGCCGTCCCGAGAAAAGGGGCTGACGAGCGTAGCATCGACGGCGAGCTGGGCGCCGTGCCAGAGCGGGAGGCCGTTGCATACGACCTCGATGCGCCGGGCGTCGTGGATGGGCACATCAAGGTTCATGGCCGACAGACAGAGAACGTTGCGACCAACGCGGGCTCCGGCTTCTTGGCAAACCCGTAAAGTACGATTCTGCACAAGCAAAACCACCGGGTGAAGTACCCTACTACACGCTCCGTTCTGTGGGAAAACATGGGAAACCTACGATTCTGCGCACGCCAGAAGGCTGGGCCTAGTACCCTGCTACACGCTCCGTGCTGTGGGAAGACAATCAGTTTGGCTGCTGATTGTCTTCGACATTAGAGCCATTGATTGCTGGAAATTAGTTTTGCACAGAAAAAGTTACTACACGCTACACGCTCGTTTGTTCCTTATGCAATTTGCACGATTTGAGGTGCATTGAACAAGCAGTTCGAAGCATAAGCTGCTACACGTGCACAAGCCAAAAGGCCGGGTGTAGCACCTTACTACACGCTCCGTGCTGTGGGAAAACTAGCAGCTTGGCAAGCTGCGGGGACGCTAGAAGGACGTTTGAAGGACACGGGGAAGACGTAAAAAAAATACTACGAAGACGCTTTTTTCTTGACAAAATATACACGTGGTTTCCGTAGTGATGTCCTCCTAAAACTTGTTACTCCGAGCGTCCTCTTGGCGTGGGATCCTGTTAGAGTCCGTCCAGCCGTGTTTCTAGCAGGCGTAAGATGTGGTGTGTAAAACAGAGTGCATATGTGTTTTTTGTTGAGGTTTTTTTTCTGCCTGCAAGGTGGCTGTCCCTCAATGTTGCCAGGGGCAGGCCTACTACGCGCAGCTACGGCTACGCTGGGGGAAACCTCGTCGCCGACCGCTACGAGCACAGCGGCAAGCGACTGGGGCTTGCTGCTGATCCGGCTAGCTCGAGCACTCGCTCGAGGGGCGGCCCATCCTTTTGACACGGGTGGCACGGCACTGGTCTTGGCCGACCGGACGCGGAGTAGACTTGACACGCCAAGAGCTGGTAGAGGCAAACTGGAAAGCTTGTTTGGCTCAAAGCACAGCCGCGGAGCTTCTCACCCCCTTTCTCCCATACTCAATGTTGTTTCGCACAAACGCTAGAGGCTCGCGTGCTCTTAGTGTTTCCATGTTCTTGCAACATGTGCGGCCGCACGTCACCGGTCGCCCTTATGTCAACATTGAAGTCGGGGGGGGGCGGGGTCTGGAGGTTTTAAGATGCATGGTACAAACAATGCTAAAACTTGCACCGTCGCGCGAGCCCAGTTGCAGGGTCGCAAACAGCACGGAAAGCGTGGGACACATCAGAGTTCCCACCCGGCCCTGCGGCGTACTGGGCGGCGTACTGCCGATGCCCTCACAGTGCTTGCCTCGTTGACGCACACGGCCCAGCATGCCTCCGGACAGCCTCTGCAGCCCGTGGGTTGCTTGCTGCCGAAGGCTGGAAGGACGTGCCTTCCTGGAAGAACCGAGCCTGCTCACCCGACCGACCTGAAGGGATCCGCGAGCCCGGTGAATGGAGGCATGGGTGGCAACACTGCTTCGCGTACACGGAACTTCTTCCTCCTCCTGCCTTCACTGCCACCTCCCCACCGCACTCTCTTGCGTTCCAAGGCCGGTCCGCATGCACTTCGCTCACGCCCGAACAACGCGGATCGCGTTACGTCGCGGGCTCCGGCTTCCACTTCAGCTCGTGCCTGGCCGTTGCGGGAGCTCTTAGGAACCTGGGTGTGGCCGCCGCGTTGCGGCATTCGGAGACCACGCACTCGCGTGCCTGCGGGCTGGCCTCCTGGCTAGGCGGGCCAAACTTGTGGAACGGGCTCCGACGATCACAGGCACCTCGACCTCGTCATCTACGGTTCCGCACCCGTGGGTGGAGCCCTTTGCTGCGATGAGACCCTCGTTTCGCCTCTCGCGCGCGAACTACCCCGAGCTCGTTGCACGCAAACCTTGTGCGTGTTCGGTTGCGAAGTAAGAACGCTGACGCAGTGCAGCTGGTCAGGTGCCTCGCTGCCCTCCGCGCGCAGAGCCCCGCCGGCTGTACGAGCTTGTGCGAAAACAACGTGGGCCCGCCGCTGGTGGAGCATGCTCTCCGTGGCCGTCCAACAAGCCGTTGGCCATGCATCGCTAGGGCGTGCCCGGGCCATGCCGGGACCGGCACATACCGATGTGCCGGCTTTGGATGAGGTCTTGGACTTGGCCGCCCCGGACGGGCCTGCCGCTGTGATGAGTCGGCCCCAACCCGGGACCGACTCTCCTTAGGTTGTTCGGAGCCGGACACAGCTGCTGGCGGAAAAATGTGTGTGGTGTGTGTGTGTGTGTCTGTGTGTTTTTTTGAGAACAATTCATGATTAGCGAACGCAAACAGCTCTAAAACCACTCGTGGAGATCTTCAGCCCTTCAAAACGGATAGTTGATACTGCCGATATGTCTGTTGGACTGAGGCAAGGGGTGTCGTTTCATTTGCGCGAATGCTGTTTGCAGGGGTGCCAGCAACACTGCGCAAACGGAGCTGGTGGCAAGTGTTGTGGTTGCAAGTCTCCATTTCCCAAGTTCATGTGCGAGGTGACGTTGAGTTGTCATAGCCAAGCAAAGTGTGATTGATCGTGTAAGGACGTCCACGGTACTTTGCTTATGGTTTGGGCGGCGCTTTAGCGCTTGGTTGTCTGGACGAAGGATTTCGTCGCTGCATTGAGTTTTGGGTAGCGTCCTCAGAGCATTCGTGCGTGTTTCGTCGCCACGCAGAGCTTTGTAGAGCTGCTCTTGCCAGGTCGTCGTATTTCCTCTTTGGCAGCTAGCCATTCATTGGTCGTTTTGTTGTTGTATGGTCGCACCACCTTGGCCATCATGCTCTTTTGTATGCCAACAAAGGTGTCACTATTTTTGGGTCGACAAGGCGTGCCACCGTCACCGCGGATACATTTCAAGCTTACCTTAACACTTTCAACACGATACCCGGACATCGCCGGGTTATCCTGTGCAAGGTGTCGCATCCCAAAGGAGGACCCAAAGGTGATGAGCAGCGAGATGCTGAATTCAGTGTCATGGTCGCAACCATGTTTTTGATTTTTGACATCATCAACAAAGCGATGACAGCACAAGCATGTTCAGGCAAGTTGCATGCTCGTGGCTTCCCTGCAGTTCATCAGTGGCATCAGTAACGCAAAGAACATGTGTCACATGCTTCATTGCATGTTTGTTCCGCTGTACCACCACCCACAATGCTCACTGTCAGGATACTCCCCCATAATCCGTCGAGCTACGTTGTGCCTTGCGGAGAATTTCAGCATCACTGTTGTCAGCAACATCTTGCAGAGTTTTTGGCCGGAATCGCCGAAAGCGCAAGTGTTGGTTCTTTTATGTTCTTTTACAGGTACATGCGTGGCTTCTATCTCAAGGCCGCGCAGTTGGTGTCTACGCGAGATGACTTTCTGCAGCGGACCTTGAGTTCGTTGAATTTGCTTTGCCAGCTATCTTCCTGCGCATGCCGCTTAGGCCCGAAATCTATTTGGAGTGGTTGAGAAAGTTGCAGGACGAGGCATCGCTGCAAGGTGGCAGCTGGAAACCCGGCTCCTGCTCAGGGTCGATCGTTCGGCCTTCCAGGTGCCGATGACCCTGTCCTCAGAAGAAGCGAAGCAGGTCATCACGAAGGATAGCTTTGCTTTATGCAGGGTATTGACTGCTTGCACTTCCCCTGGCCTTAACCTGTCGTGGGAGGAGCTCAAGGTCGCGAACATCGAGGAATTGCTAACCGATTGGCAAGATGAGCCGATTGGCACTGCATCCATCGGTCAGGTCTACAAGGCCTGGGAAGAGAGTTGTCTATCGTTGAGCCAATTGTGAAAAATCCGTCAGGCCCGTTTAAAGTCCACGGGTGAAGAGGTCGCGATTAAGGTCCAAGTGCCGAAGGCTGAAAGGATGTTCCGTGCCGGGCCTCATCTTTCTCATGGCACCAAGTTGACTCCAAGTCTGAATCCTCGCTTGCTTAAGGTGCAGATATTTCGTGTTTAAAGATGTGCAACACTAAGCGCGGGACGAGTCAAAGTTCAATTCCTGCAGCTTTCCTCCGAACCTGAAAGGTTCACCTACATGGCTATACCCTGGGCTTACGATGCTCGACTTGAGCATGGTCGAATTATGCCGTGTGTCAAAATTGGAGGCTGCCACATTTTCTGTATCGTGCTGTAGGAGAACATGAAAGAGATTGAGAAGCTTTTCGAGACTGAGTTTGACTACACGGAGGAGTTCCGCATCATGGTTTTTCTTTGGAATGCAGCTGTTGGCCGTAATCTAGCAGAGGTGTTTGCTCCGACTCGCCCACGAAATTCGCTGATTATCCACCTGCCCTGCTACCGCTACTGCCCTGTCTACGACCTCAGCCCTGGATGGTCTTGTGGTGTTGAAAGCACCTACCTAATTTTGCTGGGTTCCTTCTCAATGTGGCACTGCCTGAACTCTTGCGTGCCGGGGTTCCATGCGTGGTGCTCGGCTCCGTTTGGCAGGCTGTAAGGATCGCCCATAGGGTTGTTTGTTTCCGTGTGAGGACAAAGATACTTGTAACAAATGCGTGTCTCGTTCGCGCACTGGGCGCCGAGGCTGGACGAATTTCATTCACCAGATTTTCAACAGATTTAACTTCTCCTTGCTTGCTTTTGGGTTTCATGCCTTGCCACGGTCCTGGGAATCTGTCTTCACGTGCCCAGCTTTTGTTAGCTGCTAGCTCGTGTGACAGGGGCGTGTTCCTACGGATTCGTGTCCACACTCGCTTTTTCACAAAGGTATGGCGGAGTCTCATGTGAGAACATCCCAAACGTTTGCCGCAGGTGTGCAAGCATTTGCTTGCATCATGCCAGTCTGCAGCTTCATGCCGATGCGATCATGCATATCAATGTTGTTGCTGTTCCCTTGTATGGATGTTTCTTCCCAGATATTGCTTGGGGGAATGTTACCAGCCCCATACGTCGGAAACAGAAGCACAATGTGTTTAACAACACGACATGTAAACCTGCTGCAGATAGGTGAAAACCCACTCATACAGCCAAGGCAACTTGGAAGCCATGCGATCAAATCTGCTCCCTAATTGGGGCCACAGAATCTACATCCCGAGGCGCACGAACTCTAAATCACGTCCAGGGCCATCTGCTTGGAGAGCTGCAGGCCAATTCCTGAGCTTTGCTCCCGGCATGTGTTGGGAATGGAGCTTCTGAAGGGGGAGAAGTGCTTCAATTGCACAAAGATTTGAACATCCTTCCACGAGGGGCGCACCGTCACTTGAGATGATCTCAGGTTCATCACGGCCGTGCGAAGGCGGCTGCAACCTCTAGCCGAACAGAGAGGCATAACGGTCGAGGAGTACGAGCAGGATGCGATGCCTTGCCTGCACTGGCTGACGACACAAGGGCTGCTTGACCCTTCTCTGCCTTGCGCAGGAGCAGCTGGAAGCATTGCGAACCGGGAAGCGAAAAGCAGAAAGCGTGACTTGGCAAGCTAGTTGGCAGAGTTTGGTTGCAAAATGTTGCAATATCAAGCGTTTGGCAACCAGTGCCGGACCGAGGCAGCCTGGCTTCATTGGAAGATTACCCTATGGAAGTTCTGGCGAAGGTTGTGCGGGTTCAAATCAGACTTGGAGCCCATCGATGCTACTGCACTGCATTTTTCTTCATGGCAACATGAACGAAGGAAGTTTCCGGAACTTCCAGGAAAAGCTTGACGGCATCACTGAGGTCGGAGGTATTTTCGAGATGCTGATGTCAATCCACGGCCAACAAGTGCTGAAGGAAGCCACAAAGACGCGTCTTTTTGTTTGGCTGACGACAGAAAAGACAGTCTTTCTAATCGGTGCCCCGGTGCTTTCAGGATGGATGTTTCAATGCAGATCCGCACCCTGGGAACATCCTCATGTTGGAGGACGGCAAAACGCTCGGCCTCATAGACTTTGGACAGGTGATGTACGTGCCCGTGGAGCCCAGTCCAACAAGTTTCGCAGTGTTTGATGGCATGTAGATGTTCCCTCATTGGAACAGCTTGTCTTTCCAAGGAGTTTCGTCTCAAACTTGCGCGACTCATGCTCGCTTTGTCACGACGTAGCCCGCCTGATGTGGCTCGGTGTGAAAGCAGCTCGACAGCACTTTGTGTGGTGCTTGCCGCTCGAGCCCCAGAGTTCCAGAGATGCCGATCCAGGTGAAATAGGCGCCGCTTGGCTGATCGATGCACTTTGTGCGATTCTGAAAAGAACTCATGAGCCCAATGAGAAGCTGATATTTGTCAACTGGTGTCAGGTAACGCGAAAGTATTACAAGGAAGATGTGCAGTATCGAATCTGCTCCTTCTGGCTCGACAGAGATGATGATGACCGCTGGCTGTTCTATGTCGCCGTCTTCGCAGTTGTGGCACAGCCCATCTTGTTTGGACTTGCGCAGGAAATCACTGAAGGTCGCAACATCTTCGATTTGATGGTGTGGGGAGAGGCCGAGGAGCGCAGCAGATTAACCAATACAATGATGTACGCCCAGCTATAGTAGGTCTGTGCGTGATTCTGCATTGAAAGCTTTAATGAGATGTGGGGCCTCGCGCCCAAACCGAATATGGCTTCAAAAGGCCTCGAGGCTGATTCCCCTTCTGCAGCTTTCGGCCCGGTTGAATCGACCGTTATGTCGTCCTTCCATGAGTTGCTGAGCCAGCTGCAAGTCAGGCCGGGACTTGGACTTGGATGGTGTCTCTGTCTCCTTAACTGAAAAGTGCGCGTGTCACCACAAATGTGTCTTTCAGGTACGAGTCGGACGTGGCAAGCCTGACGTCCCAATGCCATCGCCTTCTTCGCGAGAACGTGGAGCTGCGACAGGCGTGCCGTACTTGTAAAGGGGTTTAGGGTTTTGGGCGATGGTGAGCATGCAAAATGACCTCTTTCTCCCTCTCTCTCTCTCTATCTCTCTCTCTCTCTGTCTCTCTCCCTCCTTCCTCAGCCGGTTCCCAAGGAGCAGGAGCCTGAAGTGCCGTCGGAAATTGCGTTGCAGACAACAGCAGAAGCGGACCTGGCTCCTGTATCCAACCGCAGGTGAGGAGTGACAAAATTTCGTTTGAACGCTCTGATACAGCTGCAGGGCTTGGGCTTGTGATGCATGTGCACATTGCCAGGACAGGTCAGCCCTCCATGTTGTCGCAGTCCGGGATCACCGGAACAATGCAGTTTCCGTCGAAGAAGATGCGGGCGCTTCCAAAAACGATGCTAGACTGCAGTGGCCGAGAGCTCGAAGATACATTACATAGTCTTGATTGCCTTGATTGTCCGAAGCGTTTAAGATGGTATGTAGATGTCTGAAGCCGTCGGCGCAACTGCAAAGCCGTAGCCGGCATCACGTGCAATGACCCGCGTCTCGAAAAGTTGGTTTTGAAGAGGAGCAAGTTCTCCTTTCAAGGCACAGCGCGAGGCTGGACGGCAGTCGTCTTGTGCGCGAGATCGCCAAGTCGTTGGAATGGTGGTCGTCGTTGGAAGAGCCAAAACGCAGTGGTTTCATCTACAAGCTTGTGGAGTCGAGAAGCTTCTGGTGCTTTGACTTTGCTTAAGTGAGTGATTGTTTCAAACTCTGAAAGCACTTCGCTGAGAGGGGTTTAGGGCAGCTCAGCTCCTTGCCGTTTCTGTGAGGTGTCTGTCGATCTTGGTAATCTTGGTCAATGCATTTTCCATCACACGATTGATCGACGCTTGGCTATTCCGGTCTGATGCGGAAATTGCTGATAGTTCATTGACACGCTGCCGTCGCTGGTAATCGCTAGTTTGTGACAGGATATCTCATTGGCAGAGGAAGCTGGAGGCGTTTCGCTTCCTGCTGTTGATGCCTTTGGCGGCTTGAAGGAGTCTTTCTGTGCGTTTCTGAGGCCCAGGTGCACTTCTCAATGTGGAGCTATTCTGCTTGGTTGCCTCGTGGCAAGTAGAGTTGGCCTGTCTGGGCTTCTCGAGCTACCGCTTGTCCGGATTGTTTTGGGTGAACTGAAATCGCCCAGACGTTCTACATCGTGGAGCTTATCCTTCGCTTGGTGGTGCATCGACTCTACTTCTTCATAAACGACAACTTAGCTTGGAGACTTGTCGTGTGAATTGCCTTTCTCGACGTGTAACTGTTGATGTGGGTTGTAGAAGCTACCTGTTGATGTGGGTTGTAAAAGCACATCCTTCTTGGTGCAGCCGTCTCAGAGAAGGAACTGGCTTGATCTTTTACTGGTGGCTTTCAGCATCATCGAAATTATCGTCATTTGGCGGACTGACGGTGAATCTGGCACAATTCTGTACATGCAGCTTGCCGGATATGTTGGCCAGGTCTAACACGACGTCGGGCTCATGCTTCAAATGTAGTGAGCACTCAGAGAACCTTCGTGCTTGCAAGGAGGACTCTCCGAGTATGCAAGGTCTCCAAAGCAGTTCGCATCTTCCGCGTTTTGACGGCTTTCCGCGAACCTTGGATTGCACACATGGGTTTGGTGTACAGTGCTCCTGCAGAGAATCTGCAGGGTGGTTCAGCTTGAAATACAGATATGCTTGTCCGCGAGGAGTTGGCCGGGCTTTTGGAAAATCTTCGCTCAAGCCTGATGGCAATGTTTTGGAGCTTAGCTTTGCTGAGCTTCCTCCTTTTTCTCAGTGCCTCGTGTCAATTTGGAAGGTTGCCTAGCATTTGGATTGCTGCATGCTCAGCTCTTTTCTGCCGGTGAGGTGCCCTTGTTTTCGCCCAGGGCGTAGCTGATGGCCTCAGCGATGCAGTGTTCCCGGCCTCGGATGCCAAACAGCTTGGCTTCGGCTCTGTTGCGGACACCATGGTGTTGCTCTACATGAGTGTCACAGGAGGCACTGACTGGCATTTGTACTACGACTTGCTGAAGATGTTGGGCAGTTTCTATCACTGGCTATATTTGGGCTTCATCTTCTTCTTCACCTTCGCATTGTTCAATATCTTAACCGCAACTTTTGTAGAGAAAGCCGTGGATGCATCGCGGCCTGACCGTCAGCAGCAGATGGTCCTGGAACGGAGGAAGTTTGCTGAGCAGGCTGCGGAGCTGCGTGAGCTCTTTTCAAAAATGGACAGGGACAACAACGGCCGTATCACGAAAGAAGAATTTGATGAGTGCCTCGAAGATGGAGAAGTGCTATCGCACATGCTGAGTGTTGGCCTCGATGTCTATGATGCGCATTACTTGTTTGAGCTAGTGGCTGATCAGACAGGTGAGCTTGAAATCTCACGCTTTGTAGATGGATGCATGGCAGTGAAAGGGTCAGCCTCTGCTCTCGACATCCAGAAGCAGATGGTCCTTATAGCGCAGCTAGAAAGCAGGCTCGATTCATGGGAGAAGGACTACTGGCCGCCAATAATGAGTTTCGCGGCTGGAGTTCACCTGAAGCTCTAAATATTGCTTTGGCCGAGGTCTTTGTGATTTTGTGAGGTGACTTTAGACACTATCACCATCCATAGACATCTGGTTCTCAGCCACCACGCCGTGCGATTAGCGCTTCACGTTGAGAACGGAGGCCAGAATCTGAGGCCAGTCGCAGAAGCGCTTGAGCTTCAGTGGATCTTTGCTAGATAGAGCTTTTCTCACACCGCCCTGGGCCTTCCGATCGGAACCCAGGCACGCTCATAGAGTCACATGCAGCCTTCAACCCAGCAGTACAAATACCTGCAACTTGTGCCATGCACGTTACTTTGCTGATGAACACTTGTCATGGCTGCATCGTCCAGCAGAGCCGTTGTGCATTGGGCCATCTTCGTGGCTTTTCTGCCTGATGCTTTCGTTAGCTTGCGCCGTGTGTATATAAATGGGAACCACGGCCTTCGCCAATACCGCCGGCCGCTCTGATTCAAGGCCAAGGGGGCTCAACCGTTGCAGTGCCGAAGATGTCGCAGAGCATCTCTTCTTGGGCTCCTGCTCGCTCACGCAATGAGCCACTGAGCTTCGCGCAGTTGCTTGACCAAGTGGCATTCAGGTGGGGCCAACAACTCGCGATGAGGGACAACACTGCCATAAATGTCTTTGCAGCTGCAAAGTCTGCCAGGCATGAGGCTGAAATTGCGGAGCTTTCCGGTGACTTGGGTGGAAACTGAAGTAGCTTCGTGGGCCAGCTTTCTGCCGTCGCCTCTACAAAGCCGAGCATGCACCAATGTGACGCCTCTTCAGGCCAGTGCTCTGCGCTTGAGATGGAAGTCCGAAGGCTGACTTCTCAGGCCCGCTGTATGCGGCATAGAGGGGGGTCACAAGCATGGGTCGCCTTGAAGCCAAGACGGCCCCCCCCCGTGTGCAGGCTCACCCTTCTCATTCGACGACACTGTCAGAGCCCTGTGTGGGCCTCTGTGACTGACATGGGCTGTGGATGTCAGCGGGTGTGAGTGAAGCCTTTTCCGCGAATCGGATAGCTGCGCTGTCGCAGGTTTGGCACCGGCCACGCAAGACCTTGAAATTTTCAGTGAGAGGGAAGAGGAGAGGGAAGAGGAGAGGGTTTCTTGGGCTGGGCTTTGTTTCAAGCTTAGCCAGCCCACTTCGCAAGAAGCCCTTGGATCAGGAGAAGGCTGCTCGGAGTCAGACGAAGTCGACGAAGTTGATCAACTTCTCAGCGTTGTGGGGGCATGTTGAATCCGTCAAGACACTTGCATCAAAGTTTCAATGCACTTCAGCTGGGCAACGGGTAGCTCATGCGGACTGAGCTGTGCCCTGAAGTTCAGGCCTGATCTGCGCAGGCAGACAAGCAGTGGCCTCGGCCTGAAGCGTGTCTTGAAGGAAGGAGCACCTCGAATGAATCTGCTATCCACTGCGTGCCTTGGCCACTGTTGATGCCTCTTGACCTTCGCTTTCACGGAAGTAGCTCACCACAGCTTTCATGTGAGAAGCGGCTCTCATGTGCTCGGACGTCGAATCGAGGAGCGGAGCCATTGGGGATCATGCGAACAACCGCTGTGTTGCCTGGATTCTTGAAATAGTGGATTGGTGGCACAGCGTGCAGGAGCCGGAGCGGTCAGGATGTCTGTACCAAATTCAAGCCTCACGACTTGTCAGAGATCTTTCCACCTTAGTGATACTTGCAAATGCCGTTTCCATCACACTGCTCACCGACCCTTGGGCTGCAACAGTTGACGCCTCCTCGGGCTTTCTTGAGAGTTGGGAGAGAGAGGAAGGGCGGCTTCGGGAGTGCAAATATGAAATTTTTGGAGATGAGCTTCAGAGAATAAAGAGGTGAGACTTCCTGTGAGTGGCTGGTGGGAGAGAGACTTAACCAAGCTTTGCAGGAGCCTCCTGTTCGAGATGCATAGGAGGTTTCCTTGCGAGATCTTTATGAGCGAGAAAACAAGAATATCTGCGGTTTCCAATGCTTACATGCTGAAAACAGTGAGAACACAGGGCTTGGGACATGGCGACTTGGAGGCTGCCTCCTGCTTCAGACTTTGGACTTGATTAGGGTTTAGGGCCTTTAGGGTTAGGGCGGTTAGGGTTTAGGGGTCAAAAAGGGGTTTATGCGTTTAGGGTTTAGGGGCTTAGGGTTTTGGGTCAAGGGTTAGGGGTTGAGGGGTTGGGTGTAACTGACCTAAGCCCAAAAACCCAGCGCTGTGTGAGCATGCTCCGTCGCCACTTCAAAGTCCTAGTTGGATAGCCGTGCCTCTGTAGACTGTAGACACCTGTGCAGACATAAGCATCCCCAGGATTGGATCTTGAAACATCCCCAAGAAGGCCGGTGCTTTCTCTGTTTGTGAGCAGTGGCAGATACTTATTTCAGGCGATCTTTCTGAAGTCGTGTGCGCTGCCCTCTGTCAGCATGTCTGTATGATTTGGAAGGGATCCCAGATACTTTCCAGTATGCTGACCTTGCTTTTGTCGCAGCTTGGCGACTATAGCTCTGGTTGAATCTCGTGCTCTGCCCATGTGCGACCACTGACTTCTTCATGGTACTGTCTTATGAGCAATGAAAGCGTAAAGTTGATGCTTCAGGCTTTCTTCGTTCTGGAGATTGGATTGCGCTTGTGCGTGCACCGCTTGTATTTTTTCATCAATGACAATGCCATGTGGAGTCTTGTTGCAGCGTCGGGCAGTTGGGATGCAAAGCAAGGGAGGGCATAACACAATTACCTAGCTCGTAGCAGCACATGCCGAAGGAACATTATGGACTTTGCTTTGGTCGTGTTCAGCCTCCTGGAAATATCGCTGAGTTGGTCTGCCGGCAAGAACGGCAATGGCACAATTATGTACTTGTGACTTGGCTTTCTGAGGCACCGAAGCTGCGACGCTTGAGGTCCGAGGTGCTTACCTTAGTCAAGCACTGAGGCGTGTTTTCCGATTGTTCAAGTTTGCGCCGATTCTTCGAAGCCTTCGGGTCATCACGGCCTTTCGAGCCTCTTGGATATTTTTAATTTTTGGTCTGGTGCTCCTCAGCGAAGGACTGTCCGGATGAGTCGCCGCTTGCAGCTTGTGCTTGTCCCACTCCGGAGCACTGAGGAATTGGCAATGATGATGGAGAGCTTTCGCTCGTGTATCGCGGCAATGTTTTGGAGCCTGGTTCTCCTTCTCTTCCTCGTTTACATGAGCTACTTGGGACGACAGAGAATCCACAGGAATGAGGTGGAATCCAGGTAGCCAAGGAAATCTGTATTTAGATCCGAGCTGAGGTGCTCTTCTCTTCGCACAGGGCGTGACCGATGCCTTGACGGATGAGAGCATAGCAGCTGACGAGCAGCAGGAGGTTGGGCAGAGTCAGCATGAAGGGAAGGGCGTTGGAAACAAGATTAAACAAAGTTGCAAAAACTAAGTTGCTGCCAACGCCCGGCAGAATAGGAGGGTCTGCCTGGGCGATCATGTCTGAGGTCAGGAACCATTTCGGTTCCGTCGTCCAGACAATGCTTTCTCTATACATGGCAGTCACCGGCGGGAACGATTGGTCTCTGTATTACCATCTCCTTCAACATACGGGAATCTACCAGTACCTGTTTTTGGGCTACACGTTCTTCTTTGCTTTTGCGATTTACAACATATTGACCGGGATTTTTGTGGAACGAGCAGTGGCTGCAAACATGCCGGACCGAGAGCAGCAGATTATGCAGGAGCGCGGGAAACTTCTGGAGCAGGCTGATGAACTACGCTACCTATTCTCATGCCTGGACCTTGATGCATCGGGCCTAATCTCTCTCGACGAGTTTCTCAAGTGCATGAAGAACCCTCGGATTGTAGCATACATGTCCAGTGTGGGGGTGAGCGTCCACGATGTGGAATACCTGTTCCGAATTGTCGCGAACGAGAACGACGAGGTGGAAATTGATCGTTTTGTGGATGGCTGCATGGCCATCAAGGGCTCTGCCACAGCGCTCGATATGCAGAAGCAGATTTACCACATACAGCAGCTGTCTCAGAAGTTGAAGAGCTGGGAAGACTTATACTGGCCCGTTCTCCTACACACCATGCCCTCCAATACGCCGGCAGATGACGACCTTCGAATGAGCTTGTGAGGGATCCAGATGTTGCTGAGACTAGAACATGCCATTGCAGAAGAACTGCAGTGACAGGACAACCGGTTTCACGTAGCAAGTGGCCAAAGAGAGCGACTTGAATAGATCCTGTTACGAACAGGAGATAGAGAGCAATTTGCCGACCGACGAGCTCCTGTTGCTCGATGTCCCTCTCCATACTACGGTTAAAGGCAGGAATTCGACTGTTCTTGATCGCAGGACCCCGTTCTTTCGCTTCCTGACGGTTACTACCTCGCCTGCCGATGCTCAGCAACTTGCCTCAACTTTTCAATGGCGTTGCGGTGCTGTGTTCTGCGTGACTGTGAAACAGTAAGATGCCTGCCGAAGCACGGCTGCAGTGACTGTATGCAGAGACGCAGAGAGTGTGAGCCGTCTGCTCATGGCTCCGCCTAAGTAAATCAGCTTCAGAACAAGTGTGTTGCACGACGCAGCTGGAACGGTCTGTTCAGAAAGCAGCCTGGAGGGCTTGGCTGCCAACCGTCACCCCTTCTTATGGCTGCGGGGACCGACCGTGCCAAACCTGCTCTGTCAACTGGGTCGGCTTGTGCCGTGTGCACCTCTGGGACTTGTGTGGCAAGAGTGGTGCGTTCCCGATGACCGTGTTCACAGGTGGTATTGTGTGTTGTCTAGGACGAAGACTTCGCGGCTGAGTCGACAGACCAAGGATTGCCACAGTCTAAGGCTAAGGCTTTTTTCCGGTGATTTTTCGCGTCGTTTGCTTTCGGCGCGGGGTGTGGCGGACGCAGCAGGAAGGAAGGAGGAAAGAAGGAAGGAATGACATGAGCACACAAGGAAGAGAGGAATAACAGAGGGAAGGCAAGAAGACGGGAAGGAAGGAAGGAAGATAGCAAAGGAAGAAGAAAGGAAGGCAAGTAGGAAGAGGAAAAAAGCAAGGAAGCAGCGCAAGGAGGGAAGGAAGAAGGGCCAGGAGGACGGCAGGAAGAGAAGACGCAACAAACCCGCAACACAAGAACCTCAACGAAGCCAACATATAGATACAGATAGATATATCACAGAATCTATAACTGATGCTGTACGCTGTGTTATGTGGTGTGTATGTATACATATATATATGTATGTGTGTATATAAAGATATGGAGATCATATACAGCATCATATAATATATAATATGAATACAAGTGATATATATATATATATATATATATATATATACATACATAGACATATATATATATATACACACATACATATTCCCCCCTACTCCCCCCCACCCCCCCAAAGGATCCACCGATTCCCCTCCTAATGGACCTACCATGCAGCCTGTTCCCACGGCAAAGTGTTCCTTCCCGTTGTGCGAATCGGCTTAGACTTGGAAGTAGAATCGGCCTGTCATTCGTTTTTGGTGTTTCGTTGATGTGCTGCGAACCAGATCTGTAACGAGTGTGCTGCAGAACCAGGTGACGCTGCGCAGCACAGCTCTTGCATTCGGAGTGCGCATTTCCACGGCCGAGTATTGGAAACCATATGCGGAGGAGCCTCCTGTACTGCGGTGCGGCCAAGCCAAAGCTCCCTCTCGCAGGACTTGCTGCGCAAGCACGGGCAGATGATCTGAAGCCTGAGGATGCAGCTTTCCATCGACGTTATGGTCCCTCGACGGGGCTGGGAAAGCCCTGCAGAGTTTTTTTGGTGTTTTCTGGTGTTGAATCAGGACAACATGAACTAGCTTCAACTTTAGCTTCCTGCTTCTTCCATGCAGACATGAGCGAGAGTCAGCAAGAGTGTGTGCGGAAGCCTGTGCAGCAGGTCGCTGGCCACCAGAACTACCATTGCTTTATCTCGATTGATGCGGATCCGAAAATTGAGATGTTGAGCAACACATGTTCTGTTCGTCGAAAGTCAAGTTGTTGCAGCGTCCACGTGTTTCCATGGCGGGATATCGGGTTGCAAGCGGCTTCACGGCGGGCTCGTGAGGTGATGATTCGGCTTGAGCTCGGCCAGTGCGAATCCGTGCAGTGTTGTTAAAGCTCATGCCATGCAGCGAAGAAATTCGAAGCTGGTGCATGACGAAGTTGGACTGACGGGTGTCATGTTACAGCAGTCAGGCCCCCCCCGCAGGCCCACGCAAGAACCATGCAACAGCCGGCTGACTTGAGTATTCTACGAGCATGCCATGGCCACTTGCACATCCTGGCAGGCTTGCAGGTCCGTTCGATAGTGGCTGCCCTTGTGCGCGTTTGCGCGCTCGCTCGTTCGAGTGCTTCGAGACGTGCAGGTCATGCAAGACATTGTGTGCGATCACACGACGGAGGTTCGCAACGCACCGCCCCAAACGAGGGTTTGCTGAAGTGACTCTGCCATGCACAGAAGGGGTGAGGGTACGAAACATGGGCAAAGCGCTCTGCAAGTAACGTGATTGCTCGTGAGACTGCTGGCACATCGATGGCTTGATGCTCACAGCACTGCAGCTTCAGTAGTTCGGGAGAGGCCGCGTGCTTCCAGAAGGAAGTTCGCGGCCTCCAAAATTTCATGCAAGACTTAATGCGCGATAGTCAAAACCGGAGGCTGTGACATGGCTATGACTAAGCTATGTCGTGATATGTGTCCGTGTTTTGCACAAGCAAGTGCCGAGAGACATGCTGCCGCCTTGCACAGCTACTTGGCTTTCGTCGGAGTGTTCGTTGACCGGAAGCATCGGCGCACGCTGCTGGGAGCAGTGCACTCTGATGATGTCATGCTGGAGAGTGCACGCAACTGTCAGGTTCACAGGTTCATGTTCCTTCTGGTTCGCCACGGATGATGCCAGGAGATGTATAGACGAGGAGCCGCCTCATAATGGTGGACAATCTGCTTGACTGTGGTAGCAGGTCTGATGCTGATAGCGCTATCACTCGGCCTCTTGATCCGAACCTTCGAGGCTTCAGACATCTTGTCATGTCTTCGTCAGAGCCTTGCTTCAGTCGCCGCAGTACGCGACATGCTTGCGTCCACCTGCCATCAAAAACGGGATCGTTCAACCCCAGTAGCTGCGATTGAGCGCAACATCACAGGTCCCAGTACTAGGTACTATGCTGGGCGTGAACATGGCACTTTCTACGGCAGCAAAGCAAGCGACTAAGAAGCAGAACTTGCTTTCCACTGGTACTTAAGCAGACTTTGACCCCACAGTCTGTTGCAAAGTTCCGCATCGTTTTTCCTAGTCGCCGATGGCTCCCTGGTGCAGCCATGGAAAGCTTCAGAAAAGAAGACATCGTCTTCTGGCTATTCTGCATGGGGGTGCCCATCTTCATGGCATACAATGGTGGAGCTACTGCCGGCACAGTAGACACCATCCAGAAGGTGAGAAGTGTTCAAATCACCTGCCACGCCAGTCGTCTTCGCACATCCCGAACCTTTTGAGGGAATCTTGTTGAACTCGTGAGGCAGGGGGGTGGAGTCGAACGGGATTGGGTCTTCTCGGTGCAATGGACAAGCGCGACGCTTAGTCCGTTGCGGCGGGACAATTTCACACAAATTGCAGCCACCGAAATTGTTTGATCAAGCGCTTCTGCTAGTACAGTCTCTCCTCCAAGGATTGGAATGACGGTATCAGCTGGAGTTTGGGGGTACGTGCTGCAGATGGTTCCTGCTAAGCTTCTCCTCACGCTAGGCTCGGCGTTAGTGCAGTTTTCAAGCGCAGAGACGACGCCGAGTTACATCGTGCTGCTCAACCGCCGCGTTCTGACACAGAGCTTCCGCTTGATCAGCCCGCAGGTCTCTTCGTGAATGCGGTCGCTGTCGCCGTGTTCTCCTTGACCATGAACTGTGGCATGGCTAGCAGGAAGCCACCGAACTCCATCGTGCCTTCAACACACGACCAAGGCTACGTCATGTACACGGCAAAGTTGTTGATCGGGCTTTCCGAGGGACTCCAGTGGGCACCTTGGCTTTATTCAGTTTCGTTGACTGTCATCTGCCTTTTGAAAAACACTCCAGGCAATTTTCATAGAAGCGTCGCGTCCTTCATGTCGCCTCCACATCTCACATGCCTTAACTGGGTTTGTCAATGTCGGGCGTCCAAGTTGCTAAGCAACATTGCCAGATTCTGAACTGTCTTCGCATGCTCAAGACCACCTACCGGGACCTACGGGTTTTGTGGACATCGGCTGAGAATACGCCGGCTTCAAAGCCGACGTCGTTCTGGGCTTATTCGCGATTACCACGTGTTCCGAATCCTTTCAGGGTAGGCCGCAGTAGTCGCTTTCCAAGACTCCCTCTTTTCTGCTTGAGATATCCCACGTTCGGGACAGCTCGGTCTTCGTCGTGTTGCGGTGTTGCTTTAACTGTCGTGTGCTTTCGCAGGTCTGGATGCCGCTTTGGGTCGTCAAGTTCGCGACCGAAGAGAAGCTGCCAACGTGGATCAACCTCTCCGGTTGTGTGGCAGCCGGCGTCGGCGCCGGTCACTAGGATTCAACATGCAAGCTTCAGCTGCTGGCTGGAGTGACGGTCAATGCCCGTTTGAGATGGCGAGATAATGTTCTGCTTCTTAGACTAGGAACAATCAACTCCTGATCTGCAGGCCTCGGCATTCTGATCGCTGGCTTTAGTACCGCACATCACTTTCCGTATGCGCTGCCTTTCCAGATCGAGGCCCTGCAAGTTCAAGCATCAATGATGTTCTCTTAGATCTGCTTGTTTCCGAGCAGCTTCAGGCAGCATTTCTTTTCGTGCTGTTTGTGGCCATGTTGCTGACACCCGCCGGTGATCTTGCAATCAGCAGTGCAGGGCTCGGATCTTCACGGTGCTGAGATATGGCTGCAAGAGTATTCGCTAAGGCGCCGACCGAAGCTCCGAAGTAAAAGACGAAATGGTTCGGTCTGAAAGCTGGCTGCAAGCACTGTCCTGACTTGTGCTCAGGCAACACAGTTGGGTTTGTTTCTTCCTGATAAGGAGAAGCGCCTCCGGGCCATGTCCGACATTTCCAACAGGTCGGAAGGCAACAGTGAGACTGTGCAGAATGCATACATGGACAATGGTCGGCCTACCACTCCGAGAGGACGTCCTGGGAATCTATTGAATACCATAAGACTCGCTGAGGACGTGCCTTTGGGCGAGCAGCTGTCCCTTCTTTGGAAGAACAAGCTATTTTGCAGGGCAACCATGGCCTTTGCCTCTTCCAACTACATCAATGCTGGTCTTGCGTTTATTTGGATTCGGCTTTTTATCCAACTCTGGTCAATGGAGAGACAAATTTCTACGGTGAGCTTCCTGGCGATTACTGGTGGAGGCCATAGCTGCAGAAAGGGGCTGTGGTGTGTAGGCTCAGAGATCACCCGCATACCGTTTTCTGCATGGACAGCGTTGCTTGTAGACCTGCTTGAACTGCGACAGGTGGTGCCATCGGAATTGCCCTCAGCAGCAACCTGGAGAAGGCCCAGGATATTCACCGCATCCTCATCTTCCTACAGAAAGCCATGGCGGCTTCATGCCTGGGTGCGTTGATGACCGTCGCAGGCCCTGGAGCAGAAAAGGAAAAGGAGGGTTTCACGAAGTCACAGCCCGGCTTGCGTGCCTCAGGACTGCTTCTCCAGCTGCTTCAGATGGAGTCGGCATATGCTTTGACAACCTTGACTCTTACCTGGGGTGGCATTATAATTCTCTGCATGGGCCTTGCTGCAACGACCGGCCTCATTCAGAGACTGGATTGGCAAACAGAGTTGCGCAGAATCCTAGCTGGGCACTGGCACAGTGGGGGCCACCACTAAGGATCGTCTGCAACAACTCAGTGGAGAATGAGAAGGTGCGTAGCCTGGGGACTGGCATTGTCCAGGGCGCCAACAATTTTATCGGCAACTCACTGGGGCCCTTTCTGCCACAGGTGGCTCTTTGGCTGCTTTACCCCTTGCCTTATCAGTGATGCCGGTTCCGTGCAGCTGAGGTTATGGACTCTCTCGCCAAAAGCACGGGTGCCAATGATTCTCAGACACTTTTCTTCGGCAGAGACCTCAGAAAAGGGGTGTTGCCAGGCGATGACAGCATGCGACTACTATCGGGCCCTGCCCCAACAGACCGACGGATGAACCGACCGGACCAGAAAAGGTGCGAGTGAGAACGGAAGCCCTCTCCAGAGCCGGGGGGCCAACAAAGTTTAGGGTTTAGGGTTTAGGCACTGCGTGTGGAACGGTGCTCACCGGAATGGGTCTTCGGTTCGGGGGTGGGCTAAAGCTTGTAGGGGAAGGGGTGTGGAGATGCGCAGGCAATAGAAGGTAGACGGCTGCTGCCTTGCTAAGGACAAGAACTTCCATAAACTGGATCAGAGCAAAGGGTAGGAATCGCTATTGTGGCAGAACGTGAGCACTGTATCGCCCGGCCTTCATGTTTTACCACCAGCATTGCGTTGCAGTTACAATCTTGTCGCGAACGGAGAGCACTGAGGTGCCTTGAGCATCGTGGGCGCCGCGTTCATCGTTTTTGGATGTGTCACGTTCGCCTTGTCAGAGTCTTCGAGGCCTGGCCACGAAATCTGTCCGAGCCTGCACTGGAACATCGATGACCTGAGTGTTGAAGTCGTCGTAGTAACATGTAACGTTACAGTCAACACAGTCACCCCTAACCCTCGCCTGACTTGCTCGAGCGCGAGTGCCAAAAACATGTAACGCAGAACACTTGACAGCGCTTGGACGTGGATGCAAAAAGCACTTCCGCATGTGGTGTCTGAAACACTGAGACTGGGGTCTGGTGTGCACCCAAGGAGCCATCCTGCCGAAGAGCACCAAACGGCGTCGCCCAAAGTGACAGAGGAGCGTCAGCAGTCTGCTTCGAGGAATTTTTTCGCTTCAGAGATCAGACAGATGCTATAAGACTGACAGTTCTTATCCAGGTATCGCCCAGAGGTAGAGTGGCATCTGCCCGGTCAGGCGACCTTGCCTGAGTGTGAATGCGGTGGAGCGCGTTCGCCACCACCGTTTTTCCTTTTGTGCGTGGCTCTTGTTTTAGTCGGGCCGTTTTTCTTGGTACTCGTGACCGGTTCTGCGCTCTTAGCTATGTTAGTTAGTGCTGTTCGTTGGATGCCCGTTCCTCCAGCATGAGAGTTAGCAGCAGTGCAGCACGAGAACGAGAATCGGAGAGTGCAGTGGCAAGGACTTGGAGACTCAGAATCAGGAGTAGCAGTAGCAGCAGAAGCACAAGACAACCTTGGTTTGTTGTCGTTGCTGCTGAAGTTGTTGTTGTTGTTGTTGTTGTTGTTGTTGGTGGTGGTGGTGGTGGTCGAGGTCGCAGAGCTTGCTTGGTGACGGACGCACTAAGTCCCAGGCTTTCCGCAGGCGCCTGTACAATGGTACACAGACTTCTGCTGGTAGCAACTTGATAATCCATGTGCGGCCTGGCTTGGGTGACGATCAGGATGCTGCGGGACAACCTCTTCTCAGCATTTGCTGCTGCAGTGGCGACCAGCGTGCACCGGAAGACAAGGTCAGGCCGTCTGATTCACTTGTGACTTGTGACGAACATCAGCCAGACTGGACTAGCATACGCGGCGACACCTGTAACTTCGATTCAAGCCATCTCTGCATGCTTCCATGTGATCAAGAGAGTCTACCTGAAGGCGTGCTGAGTGTGCCAGGACACCGATCAACAACCACTTCTATCCATTTGTTGCTGCAGCGTGTCACAGAGTGCTGACGACAAGGTCACGCTGTGTGATGCAATCGTGAGTAGCAACCCTCCGAAAGACCCGACTTGACTAACCCGGCACGGGTGCAACCGCAGCTGACGATGTTGCATAAACTCAGCCGCTCGTCTGCAATCGGTGCATGAGGTCCACGGCCCAAGGCCTCGCCGATACAATTCATCTACAGTGCATGCAGTTTTGACCAGCCGGCCGACGTTCGCACTTGCAGGCAAAACCTGTCAGACACCGACCGTACTGGCTAAAAAGGTCTGGTCACCTTTGTTCTAGGCGACAAGCTGCAATCGCCACGCTTCACTAAAGCCTGTGCTGTTTTAAAGGCCCGCTGCCAAGTGCCGGTGCGGCGTATGTATCTGCGAGAAGATGCCGCATCCCTGTAACTCCACACCCGAAGCGGTGAGCCGCACAGCTTTCGAAATTACCTGAGCCGCAGCAAGCCTGGGAGGGGCCTATAGGGATGACACTGTAAAGTCCCACTTCAACGCGCCAGAATCGGCTGCGTGAAATTGGAACTTGACCTTTGGCTTCTTCTGGAAGATGTCGAAAATCTCCGATTAGAAGCATTCGTAGCGGATAAACACAGAAAGTGCTTCGTGGCCGTGGCCCATCATTCTGGCAAGGCCACCGGCACCCAACAACAGACAAGATGGAGGCCGGGACGACCCCTGTAGAAGTCACATTCCATGATTTCGTGCCTCACAGTGCCTGGCGCAGGGAATGGGAGCATCTTCATGAGGCAGCGAAAGTGCAGGCGCGATCAGGTAGGTCAGATCTCGAAGCCCTAAGCTTGCTGAACAGCCATGATGGTCAATCCTCCGGCAGTTGCTTGCTTCGTGCAAGCGTCGAGTCTGACGTGAGCACCTTCCGCACGCCACACCACCGTATCGCTGCATTCTGTGCCACCCACTGTCTTGCTCAACAGGCCAACTGGTGCAAAACGGGTTGTGCTGTGGAGCTGCGAGGCCTTGCGGCGTCTCCAAGACGCACAGGAGTCGATCATTCCGGAGGAAGCGCCTCGGCGGCAAGCCAAGGCGGCATCGGACTCCTACTCGTAGCTCGGCCCTCTTGATGGTCTCTGGCTCCTGAGGACTGGGAGTTCCCCACTGGAACGCGTCTGGCATTCCAAAGCCCATTGCAGGCATCATGGGCCCTGTTCCGTGCACGCGCGACGCAGGATCACAGTGAAGCTCCCGTTGGCAGGATTTCGTTTTTGGTAGCGGAGCAGCTTCTTCATTTTTGGTCTTGTTGGCTGGTTATAGGTGCCCCGGATTCAAAACTGGCAGCTAGTACAACCTCACCATTCCGGGCTTGCGTGCTGCGTCAAGGTACAGCATGGTGTCAGTCAGCGTGCCCCTGGAGTTTGAATTTGGCATCGATCATCTAGAGGCAGTCTCCGTTGTCGCATTGTAGCGGCCAGTGCTACTTCATCTTTCATGCTGAGTCCAGATCAACGAGTTCCAGTTGCTGACATAAATTGCAGTCTTTCGGAGAGAGCCGAAGGAGGCCCATTCTGTCCCTGATTACTCTGGGAGCAGGCCGTCATAAAGCTCGTGGATGCCAGTATCCAGGAACGCGAATCCTGTTCCAGGCGTGGGATCACGGGCAGCTCGTGCATCTACTTTGCTTGGCTAGCGGCCAGCTCTCCGTTTCCAGGCTTCCCTACAATGTCCCTATGGCCCTGGTTCGAAATTCGACGCAACTCCGACGGCCTGGGGATCTTTGTGTGTCAGATCCAAGTGTAGGCTGATTCTGATGGCAGTCGCTTGCAGCTTCTTCTCAATGTGACGCATCCTAGCGCCAAGGGTATTGCCTACTTATGGAGCTTCTGCTCTGGCTGAAGGGACGCAGGAAGCTTAACGTCGATGTTTCGTAGGGTCAGAGTGGCCAAGTGGTTACTGTACTGCGTTCGTATCGTTGCATCCCGTCGCAGTTTTTGTTGAAGCCGCTGGTGTTGCCAAGGCTTTTGCGGTTGAGTTCGCAAACAGCCGATAACACGGTCTTGGGAGCATCTACAATTTTTCCACATACCACCTTCATGAATGGTGGGTACTACAAGGTCTGCTACAGCCCTGACGGCAGTATGACGGGCAACGAGTTTTTGAATGCAATCGTGCCAGTGGACATTCGGGTGATAGGAGTCGCATCGCCATGTTTGGGGAATGGTTGTCTTGCCGAAGAACGTTGGGATTGCTATGTTTCTTACTTTGGGGAGGATACCAGCAACTGCTTGATCGACTTCCGTGCTTTTGGGGGTGGCCGGGAGGGCTGGACAGTTGAAGCAGGGACCGCCAGCAAGTCTGCTTGGACCGCAGCATGGGATCGGGATACGTTTCTCTTTGGGGAATATATTCCAGCCCCCCGGGTTCGCTGCTCCGATGTGGTGACTGCGGAGTACATCGCACCGGAAACTGCCGTTTTTACCGACTTTGCATGGGCGCCTCCCACAGGGATGGGCTTCATTACGGACGCTTTCACTTCGCTGGAGATGCCACGTCTCCGCCGGCAAAGTGCAGTGGACAGCCTCACGATGTCTGTATGCTATTGCCCCAGCTACGACGGCCCGGTGGATCCTACCAACGACCCCTGTGACCATGCCGCCTGGCATCTTGATGTACAGGCTTTACAGAACCGGTGCGCGATGAACTTGCTTGAAATCTTGAGGCCAGCGAATTCATCCAACCAATCGGCGTGCTCTATTACTGGCTCTTGCGAGTTTGCCGCTTGACGACAACCAGAGAGCCGGGCTTTGCCAACATCTTCTGGTCCTAACCCCTGGCGGCCCTGGCGGCCGCGGTGCCGTAGTGGCTTTTTTGTTTTGTGATAGCACGATTCCCTGGCTCTTGCGGTTAGGGGAACGGGGGGTTGAAATCGCTAAGCTCACGGGTGGGGAACTCTGTGAACCCGACGGCCGCATCCTTGGAGCTCGAGCAGAGCTCGAGCAGATCCCGATGCAGGTGATGTGGGTGGAACTGCAGGATGTGGCGTTGTCTCTGAGCCCTTTATGCGAGTACTGCCGCAGCAGCCCTTCGCACTACGTTTGCAGTGCCCTCCGGGTGGCAGCTCTTGTTCGGGAAGTTCCCAGTGCCTTGTCTCGACAGCTTGACAGGTTGAGCCTTCTGTTGAACTCAACGGCATCAGCGCTTGCAGACGCCCGGTCCGAGGAACCAGATCAAGTTTATACCTGGCACTTGTCCAGTCTGCGCGCTTGGAGAAGCCATTACAAACTTGCCGGTTTGGGACCCAAACTCGCGCTGCCGTGCAGGGGCGGCGGTCTCCCGGCAGAACAAAGCCGCTTGCTTTGCCATCTCGCGATTGCTTGCACTGCCGTTTCCGTTGTCAGACGGCAGCAAGGTAAGCGAACAGATGCTTTTCTACCCTCCAAAGTTCGATGATGACGGTGTTCCAGTCGATCCTGCAACGTATCGCTTTGGAGGCAGATTCTACCTTGCCGAAGCCGATGTCTGTGCAATTGGCCCTCGGTGCCAGGTGACAGGCGTGACTACAAGTTCTGGGACGACCCTTACCTTTTGGGCTGCTTACTTGAGCTTGGACAGGCTGCCCGCTGAAGGCTTCGTTCGAGCAGCCATCTGAGGAAAACTTCCAATGAGCGAGCAAGTGCAAGTGTGCTATTGCGACGCAGAGTGACGCTTAGCAGCACTGAGTTGAACACTGAAGTTGAGAAAAAGCAGACATACTCGCACACGATAGCTGTGCAGGTTGGAACTTCTACAACTATTTCGAAGTGGGCAGAATCCGATTTGCGGACACTGCCGGAGTTGCAAGGCAGCCAGTGAACCAGGAACGATGCAACCATCGGTGAGATATTTCTGCCTGAGAGGTGGTCAAAGCCATTTGACGAATTTCAGTTGATCCAGCCGATTCAGACAGTGGAGTACGTTGGAAAGGCTGGTGGAGTCACGTAGCTTTACAGCAATTCATGATTTCGACATGTTGGGATGCCTTGCCGAGGCATGCCCATGCCATGCATTGTCATTGTCTTTTTTATGTCAAGCTCCCTGTTCCTGCAAGGCTGTTTGGTGGGATTCGCTCCAACATTTCGGAAGGCCGCGGCCTGAGCGGGCTGAGCAGCCGCCACCAGAAGGCCACCACAGTCGCACTCGTGGAGAGCCGAAGATCATTCACGAATCCCAGGAAGTGCAGCAAAAAGACTGGGAACACAGACTGGTAAGTACGAACCCAGAACATGTCCCAGCATCATCACCGGGCCAATCCAGAATACACAAGTTGAACAACCTTTAAATTATGCGGGCTCGTCATCGCAAACAAGCAGCGAGCAAGATCTCTTTCGGGTTCCGGCTGCTCGGCCCAGTGGCAACGCCCGAAAACGAGAAACTCAGCCCGCGCCCATCTTAGCTTCAATTGTGAGCGAGGAGAAGTGTCCGATGTGCGAGTGAGGCATGCATCCTTACGACGGCCTGTCCTGGCGACGCAAGACTATCATGAAAATCCTCTCCTACGACAATACAGCGAACTACCTGGGTTCTGACGGCGACTCTGTTTAGGCTTGTGGCCTATGTCACGTAGTCTACCTTTGACATTTGATATTTTTGCAGATGCAGCACTGATGAAGCGCCGTGTCTTCGCCTAGGTATTGCAGTCACGTTAGAGCAACTGTGGAACTTACACCGGGAGTACACTGCAAAGGGGAGACGGGGAATGGATGTTGCTCAGCTGTGCAATTCTGGGAAGATGTTTCGAGTTTACGTGAGGAGAGACGTGGCAGATTGCAGCAAGCCGAAGCCATCCTGTACTCAGCCTGTCACGAGCTTTCCGTGGAAAGGATTCGTGCGCTTACAACTCCACAGACGAAGCAGCGATCAACGGCCCCAGCACCGAAGAAAATTCGAAGCAGTTCATGGCTTGGGTCGGTCCGGATGCCTCCCAGTACTTGCCCTTCACAGGCGCGTCTGTGGTGTGTGCTTGCACCCAGGTGCGGCTGTCTCCGTAGAGGTCCGAGCCCTGAGGTATCGAAAATGACCAGACCACCTTCTTCTATGAAGCTGGCATGTATGCAGTCTGTTATTGTTGCTTTCCTGCAAGACGGCCTCGGGTTTTTTGCTGGTAAGATGAAGTATTTCTGCTACATACCGCGCTATCCTTACTATTACCCTTCACTCTTGTCTCCGGTGATCTTGTTGATGGCTGGCCGCCCCTTCACCGTTTAGCCCCGGAGGTGAACCCCAGCCAGGCCAAGAAAACAGAATTCTATGTTGTGTACATGTGGCGTACACGTCGGAGAAGCTGAGCGAAGCCGTCCTTAAAGTAGCTTGCTCTTGCATGTCTGCCACGTCATTCTGTACAGATATTTGCCATGCTCTGATAGTTCCCACATTTGAGCGAATGTGACATACATTGGGAGAGATTCGGAGAGATCTAGTTCCTTCTGGCATCTTCAGCCTGCACGATGAATCAACAGATGCTCGAAGTCGGCCAGATGTCGGGTTACTGGCTTTGTGCCACTGGGCCTAGTGACGAGCCAGGGATGTGCAACGCACACCGGCTGGAGCAGGGCTGAACGTAGGACGTGTAAACTTGGACGACAGACTCTGGAAAAGGCGCTGCGACGCAGTGACAACTTGGAAGCCGGATGTCAACCAGCAAGGAGCTGTGCTGAGAAATGATCAGAACAGCCTAGGATTTTGATGGCAGGGGGCGAGCGGGTGGTCACCTGAGGCTCATTCCTGGATGCTGACGACAACTGCGCTGAGTCGAACGACTACATCTTGGCCGCCATGATCATGTCGCCTAACTGCCTGTATTATTGTGATGCATCTTTGGAATTGCAGCGTTCAGTGCGCAGCCCAGCACACAACATTGTCGTTTCACTCGTGAACTTGCAGGGTGAAGGGCACGCGTTCTGGACAGGTCGTGCAACTTGTCTGCAAGCGACGCGTTTGGCCTTCGATCAGCGGTACTCGAGACCTGTCATTGCAGCTCAGGCAGCTCCCCACCAAGACCTTAGTGCGGATTGACTTGGATGGCTGGGGCTTCACCACAGAGGACCGCGCAAGGCTCGGCACTGGGCCAGAGCAGAACTGTGTGACGAGTTCAGGACTCACTCCGGCTCATCACCATGACACAGTCGTGTTCGGAGAACGGCAACAACCCCGGAGGCCAGAGAGAGCTTCCAGGATGCGTGTACGTGTGCAGCATGCAGAGTCGGCAGAGTCTTCCGGTGTTCACGAGGCGTTCTGGATACATATCGGCTACGTTGCCCGGGAATTGATGGGGAGTCGTGTCGGTATCCGCGCGGAACCGAAGACATCCCCGTGTCCCTCATATCGTCCGAGACGACGGGTGTGTACGTTGAAAGCGTTGTCACGGAGGAGTCGAAGACAATCTTGGTGTTTAGCGGCGACGTGACCTCGGAGCTATTGGATGGCGATGCCATCACCCTGGATGAGGCAACAATCCTTCTGAATGGCCGTGGGCAGACTGCTTGGACCGAGACTGAACGGTACCTGGTTTCGAAGATTTCAGGGTTTTACAACTTTGCGGATGAGCCCGACAAAATCCGGATGTTGTGGAACCGCATTTCTTTTGTGGATGCTGCTGCGGGATCTGGCCAGGCCTACGAGACTAATAAGCTCAGCATTCCAGTAGGATGGGCAGACGGCGTGGACACACCTGTTTTCACATTTGTGGACGGCAAAGGCGGGGAGGTTGCGGCGCTGAAAACTGTGTCTGTTTGTGTGTGTCTCGGTCAGGTGCTTTCTTTACATGCAGCCTTCAAGATTCCCTACAGGTGGTTGGCATCGACGAAACCGGCTGCAGACGAATCAAGAGATCAAAGCCGAGGCAACTGCGACTCTGAGAATCTGCTGGGCAGCCAATGATGGTGGCTCGCAGGAGCCCTGGCAGCTGACAGTGACAGACTCTGCGAGACAAACCTTGATTGGCAGCCCCCCCTTTGCTGCTGCATTCCTTTGCCAATGCATGCTATCGAGTTTGGATGTTCCATTGCAGGGTTCGCATGAAAGGCTTGGCTTCGGGCCGCCCACATGGCAGCAGTATCCATGTGACATACGGAAGACTTTGCATGAATCAACCATGCTATTCGGACAGTGGTGCTATCTCAGACACAGTCCTGGACACCGCTGGATGAGTGACTTTCGCTTGATTCCCACGAGCACTGTGGAACGGCTTGGGTCTTGAGCTTTGCAGTTTAGTCACCTCCCCTTCCGTGTGAAGCGGATCCCCTCCACACGTAAGCCTCCTTCCCTTGTATGTGGGGAGGATACCATTGTCGGGGGGGGGGGGGGNAGCTTTTCGTTTTGGTCCCCCCCCCCTCCGGTGGAACGGGTCCCCCCCCCCCCTTAACCCCCCTCCCTTTTTTGTGGGGGGGGAACCCTTTTCGGGGGGGGGGGGGGAGCAGAACGCACAGCGCACAATCATTTATACATACGTGTATATATACATATGTATATATATATGTATATGTATATATATATATGTATATTGTACATATGTTGTCTGTGTGTTTATACACACATAGGATCCCCCAGTGCTTGTTCCATGAGCGGGATGTCAATCTTGGCCATTTATTTCCTTGTGTTGAAGACTAGGGCCTAGGGAGCACAGGCACCGATCAGGGCAGTCTGTGAATTCACGATGTTCATGCTGTCAGGAATACTACAGCGACGCTGGCGTTCTGACATTCATCACCCCGGCTACCATGGCAGATGCCGGCGTCTACTTCACGAGCTGGGTGAGCGGGACTGAGGCTCCGGTGGTTATCTCGTTCTCACCTACGCGGGGCAAGCAAGACTATCTGCGCGACACTGCCATCGTCCTCAGAATCCTTTTAAGAGAGATTCCTCGGGTGGCTGTGCCGTTGAAGACTAGTCGAACCGGGTTTGCAGGTGTCGAGATGGAGGACAATGAGACAGTCTTGGCTGAAAGCATGAGTCAAGCTGTTTGCGGAAGTTTGTTCCTCGAAATGTGGACGAACGACGCCGCTGGCTTCCCACTGCCACGAGGATGCTACTATGGCCCACTCTACACAGATGCACCACAAATTGGTGGACAGCCCGAAGCTTCATATCGGGAGTATTTCATCGAGTTTGATCCGAAGCATGCCTTGAAGGAGGAATGTGTTGGTACAAACCGCCAGTCCAGCTGTGTATATCAGCTGGTCTTGAACATGAGGATTCAGCATGATGAGTTTATAACTAGACGTGAGCTGATCAGCCTGTACACATACTGCGCTGGCAGAGCGGGATATGCAACCATCTGTGGTCCACGGTACAGTGTGATCGAGTATGGGCAGGCACCTGTTTCGCAGTTTGCGTAGTTGAACGGTTTCCCTTCCTTATCTCTTTAATGCTCCCCCCGGGTCACGGATTGGTTCCCAATCCCCTAAACCTTAACAGGCCCTAACAGGTCATCCCAAAGAACGGGGTTTATCTACCGGAGATCAACACCACCAAGCTGGGCCGCGTGGAGCTCTTGGACCTCCAAGAAGCCAGTCGTCTGACGGCCAGAGGCCTCCGTCCAGCAACGCGGCGTGCGATTAGAGATTCCAAACACTTTGGGAAGATGCCGTAGGATCCGTAGAGTGGGACACATCAAGTCCTTTGTGAGCTGTTCTGTGCCAAGGAAATGCAAGATGACATTTGGGAGAATACCCTGCAGATGAAGGCCTGGCAGTGTGCTCGGGGACGTGTTGGGTGTGTGCGTGTGGCTTGCATTGCTGCAGGCCTCCGACACCATCATGGATGAGCTCTCGGGATTAGAGATCTCAACCTTGTCTCTGGGCTTGCGTGCTTGGCCGATGGAGCCGGAGTACCCGCTGCAGTCAAGTGCTCGCTTTCGGCTGATGTTTCAACCGCTGACGCTGTGGAGGCCCCGGGTGGCATAAGCTTTATGCTATGCAGGTGTCCAGAAGCCAGGAGCACGACCAGAAGGAAGGATTAGGATATGTTGTAGGATGTAGGACTGAACCCTACGGTGCCTCGGCGCAAGGCTTGCGGAGTTCCCGAGTGATTGCAATGCCACGTGTGTCGCCGCTCCAGACTTGACCTGCTTGGATCAACGCGGACTTCCAGTAGCACCCTGTGAAGTGAAAGCGTTGGTGGACACGAACGATGTGACAGGGGTTCGGAAAGCACAATGGCAGTTGCTGTTCTCACTTGTCAAGGTGGTAGAGATGTGTAGCTGTAGAGTGCTTCTAAGCGTCAAGCCTCCATGCGCATTGGCCCGAATGTGGTGTTTTCAGCTACTATTTTGCCTTCCACTGTAGCCCAGAAGCATGAAGTCGATGAAATCCGCAGAACAACATAAACTTACTACTCGTACCTTATCTGCCGTGAGCGCATCACATGTTTCTTGCCCCTGAGTGGTTGCAATCGATGTTTCCGGCCTGAGAGGAGCGACGTCCCGATGCAGCTGAACGTCATGGAATTTTCCTTCCCAAACGCCTTCGATGAGATTCCCGAAGATCGATCTGACGAGGCCTGGCTGCGTGGCTCTGAGGCTCTGAGATTCGCCGCCGAGTATACGGTCTGCCTTCTTCCTCAGGCCCACTTGCTCGCCTTCCGTGGCCTGCGGCTTCCCAACGAGGGCTTCTTCACGATCTGCATGCTCGTGCAGTATTACGAGCTGCCAGATGTGTGCCTTGGAATTGACAGACGGCTGAATCGGAAGACACCTGCAGTTGATGCAGCATGAGTTCACATTGATTGTCAGACTTCAGGCCACCGAGTATGGTGGAAGCCATGCCCTGCGCCAAAAAAGTGCCGACATCCACAGCAACATCTGGACGAATCTTGGTAACTTAGATGTGAATTCAGACCTTTAACTCATAAACACTGGCGAATAGCACACGCAGTGTTGTAAGAGTCCTGTCCCAAAGCGCGATCGTATCTGGATGTTCGGGGTAGTTTTCTGCTCGAATAGAACTTTCCTCGTACGGCTGGTCTTGCAGCTCAGAGAGGCGGCCCGAGTGTGTTGCGGCTTTTGTTACCCAGTCGTAGTCCGTGCAATGCAGCATCAGCCAAGTAGACAAATTGTTCACACGCTGTCACGGCTTTTGTTTTCGTGATCTCAAGTTCTCGATGGCTTCGGAGTTGCGGTCTAAGAGCCTTAGAGACGCGAGGTTGAGATATCACCCGACTGCTAGATGACGTCTGGGCTTCTTGTTTAGGGCTTAGCGTTTAGGGTCTGCGACCACGTGATGCTCACCCTCGAGGCGGCCCAGATAGGCCGAGATTGATGGGATGGTGCATTGCAAAGAAAAGGCACAAATCTCCTTCTCAGTCCAGGGCTCGTCGTAATCAGGACAAGCAGCACAAACCAACGGCAAGGATTGCCTGAAGGCTTCAATGATACTAATAGTCATAAATACAGTCATGGTGTCGAATGCTCCTGTTCAGGTCGAAGGGCAGGCCGGCAATGGCCCGAAGCCCTTTGCTTTCGATCGGGATAACGAGCTGGTGCTCCGGCTCATCCTTGGCGCCTCCCTGCGGAATCTACCCAGCGGTAATGTGGTCCTGGGAGAGTGACTTGGGTATACTTGGTTATGACTTTGGTTGACAGTCAAAGCCAGGGCCCATGGCAGGATAGGCCTCTGTTGGACATGGCAAGGAATGAAACCGAAGTTCTTGTGCCTGCGGAAATACGAGTCCAGCTACCGCCTGACTACATGTGCCGTGTGGTCGGCGATGGGACAGCAGATCCTGATGGCAGCAAGGGCTTCTTTACGCCTCTTGCTCGCGAAGTTGACAGCATCGTATAAGAAAGTCGTCAGATCTTGGCGTTGAGTTGGAGTGCTGGAGGCAAGATTTGAACAACGATGGCTATGCGGACAGTCCCATGGCCACTGTCCGCAGTGGGACGTGGTCGCTGCAGCCTTACTTGTGGAGATGATCTTGTGAGAGTGGGCCATCTCAGAGCAAGTCTGAGGCGGAAAGTCTGCCGGAAGCTTCTGCCACCAACCACACCGCCAAGAAGATAGAATAGATAGAGCAGCTACACAAAACCTCCGCTTCTATCCGCCAGAAATGGCTCTCATCGCGTTCCCACCCGCATGTTCTGCAGGTCCATTCTGTGGCCGGGAAGCTTGCGGCGAACGTTGATGTTTGGCTTGTCGCCCCAATTTGCCCAGGTCTTGCAAACTCAGGACTAACCATTTTGCAGAAAACTCATTTCCACCATGAAGCTTCGACCAGACATCTGAGCAGGAACCTTATGTCAATGCTCCCACCCTATAAAGCGAGCTTGTAGACACCATGATCAAAGGCTTGTCTTGAATCCATCCTTCTAAGACCCTCCTGTCATCCTGCTGCACCTGATACCCCTGCGCGGTTGCCAGCAGGGGCGCTTCTCGACCCCTTCTCCGATAAGGCGATTTCGTAGAAGCGGATAAAACTGGAAGCTGACATCAAGACACATGTCCCCGGTGGACATCATGTTTAACCCAATCTTCTGCATATGAGGCGATCTCATGCAAACAGTTGACAGAGCGAAAAGTCACTTTCATCTCACCGTCATTTCCAAAACTCTGAGTTCCGCATGTCTCCGACTTGTCAACCTTCCCTGTCAGGTCTTCCCGACATGACGATGTGTTTTTGGAAGGTCCTGCCCTGTTGCAGGAATTTCCTTGTTCCTGTGGCCTATGAACCTGTAGCTGCAAACTGCAAACATGGCTGGCCGGAAAATTCGTCACTGACAAGGTCTCGCGAGTCTGTTTGCATATTCACGCTGGAAAGTACGGCAGCTCTCTTCGCGCGGCTTGATCATATGAGTCCGAGTTGTCTGTGGTTTGGGAGAGTGACAGCTTGGATGTCGCTCAGCTAAGGAATCAGTTTGTTGATGTACGTGTTTCAGTTGTCAATCCTCGATTGCCCTTGCGTAAAGATGACCCTTTAAATGTTTGGAGCATCCTTCTCATTTCACCCTATGGCGACACGCTTGGCGGTCCTGCACCTTTTATTTCGCTGGAAGATGAGAAGTCGCTCCCTGGGTGGGCTGGAAACCTTGCCGTCCTTGGCAGGCTTGAAGGAGAGTCTATACAGCCGGCAAACTTGGCTGAAGGCGCCAATAACACTCTCAATGTGTTTCTGCAGATGACACAAGCTATGCCGGTTTATTCGTACTTGGTTATTGATGCACCACCTGGATACGACTTTACCACGACATGCGCTGCTGGAGATCTGGATCCAGCTTACTACCAGGACGGTAGAATAGATAGCGACAGCCATGGTTGGAACAGGAGTTGTGAGCTCTTCTTTGCACTCGTTGAGGACTGGGAAGCGCTGCCTTGGGGTACGGAGATCACTGGACCTCGTGCAACGACAAGCTCTATTGGCCAGGATGTGAACTGCACGACAGCCTCTTGGACCCGGTAATCAGGTAATCCTACCATAGCCTACCATAAGACATAAGATACGAGTGATCTTAATCGCACCCAAGGACGATTGGCAGAGGCCGGCAGGAACTCCTGTTGCTACGGCTCCGTTCACGCGAGCGTACCTCCGCATCGGACGAACTCTGTTGCTCGGAGACTTTGCCGTGAACAGCATGGCCTTCCTCTTGTGCTCGGTGCATTGCGCTTGCCTCAGGAAAGTACTATGCCTTCCAGATCAATATCACTAACGCAATGGAGTGGAACATCAGTCAACACTCGCAGTGGCGACTCTGGCTGCAGAGTCCAGCAGGCTACATGGTTGATGGCTCAACGCAACTTCCCTCCTATTTTATCACCTTTATCGATGTGTTTGCAGCAGGCTGCCAAGCGAGGTGCAGGCGAGGTGCAATGCATTCAAGTCAATTACTCTAGTTCAGGTATCCGGTCCAGTTCAATTCGGCCCGCATTGACACGATACCTGTGTTGCCTCACGATCTTGGCTGGGCAGTTTACGATTCCGACATGAAGCTCCCTCTGACTCTGAATTTCGGAGCTGCGCGACCCTTGATGTGCAAAACAGCAGGGCACAAGCTATGCAAACACATCATGCATCTGCGTTTCTGCTGGTTGGATGTGGGGGCGATTTCACATGTGACCCTGTGTGCTTTTCTCATTCACGCAGGTCCTAGGTCCGAAGTTTCTATCAGAAAATGATCCACTCACGTCAGGCAGGCAGCATGCACACAGGGTATCTTAAGACCTGGCTATTGAGAATTGGGGAGGTTCTCCCTTTTCTGAAGTTGCATTGCAAGGACTTCTGCCCACCGTTGCTTTCGAAATGAGCGCCTTCCTGACCGTGTACCCTTTGACTCCTTCCTCAGATGGACAGCCTCTACATGTACGTGTTCTGGCTCCTGTAGGCTATGTCTGGATCCCGCATGCAGAGCAAGGTTGGCTGGGCTACGTTCCCAACGTGACCTGCCGCTTTTGCCAGCTCTACGTAACACCGGAGGTCAAGTACGAAAACGAGCTCCTTTTGCCGGAGGTGATTATGCGCCTGAACCAGAACTTCGGCTTCGTTGTGCGCCTCCGAGTTCCTACCCGACCACCCACTCGCTCCACGAATTCCTTCTTCTTGGAGCACCTTGGCTACCTTGGCTCTCCTCTCCTCCGTGTTTGTCACGTGAACCCGAAAGTTTAGACATGCAAGGTTGGGATACAACCCTGCCGAATTCAACCTGGACCGAATGCAAGCAGCCTCCTTCCCAGCACCGCCGCTCCGAGTAGTCAACGACGTGAGCGTCGCATCTTTGTGCAACATGGCGGGCTTTGCAGATAATGTCATTGACTTCAGCCTCCGGATTGCTTCTCCACTTGCAGATGCATGGCTGCATCACCTTGCGCTCCGAGTCCGCTCTGCTTTTGTTTTCTAGCAGACTGGCAGACTGCACGCTTTTGGAGTATGTGATAATGTTTCTCCCCTGAGCTCGGGAAGGAGAGTGACGGCATCCTCCTAGCCGGTGATGAACTCACTCGTGGCACTCTGCTGCGTTGCTGGCCAGAGGTCTTACCAGGGATGCTCGGTATTACACCCGAGAATGGGCACTGCTGCTTGGCTTTTGCTGGCCATCATGTGGGCAATAATTAAGTGCTCTATCTACCTATCTGTCGATCTGTTTATCCATGTACACACATACATGTACATGGATCTGTAAAAATTGTGAATTTTCCACACACGGATATGTATATATGCATATATGTATACAAGTGTATCTCTACTTATGTATATACTGTAGGTATGGAAGTGAACATGTAGGTATGCATGTATGTATGTATGCATGTTTGTAAGGCTGTATGTATGTTTGTATGTATGTATGTATGTATGATATAATCATATACATCCACACAATGAGCATGAATGAACAAATGAACATGAAAGTAAATGAGCAAATAAATCAGTAGCTACACAGATAGACATGCAACTAAATACAAGAACAGATGAACACATACATGAATAGAAATGTATGAGTAGGTGATTATACTTGTGACTAGAAATAAACGTGAATGCGCACCGAAATGAATCAACAAATGTTGCAAACTTGCACACACACACACACGCATATCTACTATACATGTATGTATGTGTGTGCATATACATATATGTATATATACACATACATGTATACATTATCTTTGTATACATACATAGGTATAGATTCGTAGCCGCAGAGCTCGTATCGTGTTTTACGTGAAGTAAACTTGGTATCCACATGTGACTGATTTCTTCATCGGCCTTCCAGTCCTGACGTGAGCTCAGGGTTGGAGGGGCAGGCATAGCTGTAGAGCCCAGTAGAGCCCTGCTTCAAAAGAAGTGAAGTGGCACGAAGTGGCGAGGTTTGGTCTTCGAGCATGAGACCAGTCTACTGCCCATGATCAAGCTCTGGCTGAAAGAAGGGCAGCTTCCAGCAGGGTTCTACGGTTTCCGGTTCAGGCCGATAAGATGCACATTATGTCATCCCGTTTCTGACTGCTTTCTGGCATGCTACGGCACAAGATCCATGCAGATTTATTGCCGACAGGCGCTCACGCAATCCTACGCATCCTGCAGCGAACATGGCGCACTGGAATCTGGCAACCTTCAGTGGCTCGCCTGGCGATGAGCTTAAGGGGAAACGGATTTTACCGAGTGATTGCAAGGTGCCTTGGACATGTACCCGACGCACCGGATCTTGGATTTTGGAATTGACACGCCCAGCCCGCGAATCTTGGGATTCTTGGGCGAGGCCTCGTTTGCATGAAATCTGAAGTCGTACCTTGAAGCGTTAAAAGGCAAACTTCAGTCAATACACGCCGAAGCCCGAAACCCTTACGGCGAAACTCTGTGTTGTGCGGTAACAATGGTCGAGATCCGTGATTGACGGGTGTGTTGAAAATGTGACACGTTGTTGTTTGTTGCTTGGTCTGTGTAGCTGTAAGAATATTGAGCGCATTGTCTGCCTTGTGGGAGCGTCGAAGCATCCTTTCGTGGCACAGGCCGGGCTTCTTGAACCTCCTGACTACGAAGCTCCCTCTTTCGGGCGCAATGACCAGCCGTTGAGCGTGAACACCCTCACCTTCTATTTCTGCACCATGAGATCAATTCAGAGAAGCTATACTTTGCTGCCTTGCTGCGAGGCTCAGATCTACCGTTTGCTTAACATGGACCCACCGCGTTTGTATCAAGCTTGTCATGCAATGCCAAGAGGCAGAACGCACGGAGGTCTGGGAAAACACAGAACCGGAACACGACTCCGACCAATTCGCATGCTGACAGGCACCACTAGAGCATCTCTTTTCCCCCCCCGGGTTCCCACTCGGCCCACGAAGGTTTTCGTGTTAAGGCTTGGGCCCGCAACATCTCCAAATCCAACTTGGAAACGGTGTGCGAGTAGCCATGAGCAGCATTAGTACTAGAACGGCAGACGCCATCCGCACGAGATCATCAGCAGCCCGACAGTCCGGAAGCACTCACTTTCGTCACTGAGGCATCGACAAGGCGCCAGTGTATCCCAGAAGCATGGAGCATTTCCCTTTGGCGCTGCGGGGGCCTGCAGGCTTTGAGTTTCTAGAGGACGCTCGCACGCTGTGACCTGGGGAAGCAAACTGTTCGATGGCAAAGCCTACATTTGCAGGACTGCTCCGGTGGGCTGCGTAGCCTTTCGGAGAGTGACCAAAGCAGGCAGCCTGCGACCTGCATCATCGAAATGTGAGCTTCATTGTGTGCGTCGCAGGTTCCCTTGCCGGTCGAATTTCGCTTCGCAGCCTTGGTGCCCAAGACGACTCGCATCATGGCCAAGGCAGCTGGGGCCCATGGCATGCCTGGGACTTCATCACACAGCTCGCATTTCTGTTCCGAACGGCAGCTTGGCCTGTGCTGCGGAAGCTGATTTGATGCTTTCTTCTGCTGCACGTTTGTGTGGCCGAGGCTTGTATCTTGCCACCTTGATGCCAGAGGACAGTACAATCTCCAGCTTCACAGATGGAGCATGTTATGGCTTTGAGATCCAAGTTCGCAATCCCGTGCCTCGCTGCAGACCAGAAGATTCCGTCTCAAGTCGGGGGCTTCTCGATTTCTTCTCTTGACTTGTCTTTCTCTTGAGGAGCTGCCTCCAACTCCACCAGCAGACAACGTCTGGGCTTTGGACTTCGGCGTCGAGGCGTCCAGGCCTTTCGAGTCGATCCAGATACGGCCGCTCGCCAATGTGCTGATCGCCGTGAGGGTAATTACCTGATCATCTGACAGTCTGGACAGTCTATCAGAGCATGCTGGTGCTGTGGATATGTTTTTGGGTATGTCGAGGACACTTCGGCCGACTGAGAGCCGATTGGAGCTGGCCACAGGAGTTGCTTCGCATACCTGGTGGGCTGTCCTGGACCAATATCTGCCCTTTCGGATCGACGCTTCAATCGAACGGCAGAGATTCATCCCAGAGTCAAACCGTCGTCAACTGCGCATGCCCAAGGACTTCATGCCATACTCCACAGTTCCGGCTCCCAGAATGCGGCAGCGCAGGCCGACAGCGTCTTGAAGTCTCAAGTCCTTTGTCGTCAGCTGTGTTGACACTGTTGCTGCGATGCTGCTTGCAGGTTGCAAAGTGGCAGTGATCCATTGTTGCCAGATGCAGAGGTCGGCTTGGTTGCACGAATGCTGCGACCCATGAGTTGTATTGAAGTATCGAGGACGGTGGAGTAATGATCTTCGTTTCTGCCGGCTATGAGTTTGCCAAGCTCGACTTTGACGTGTGCGCAGTTCGGCTCTTTCATGCTGGGATGTTGAGTTGTTCGACGAAGTTGTGTCGCAGATGTTGCATCTGAGGCAAACCCTACTTTGGAGAGGAAGGGGCGAGAACCATGGGATCTCGATGCCCTGTACTCTGCCACGGATGCAATCTGTCGCGTCGGGGATGAAACTGGTGTGCCATCGACAGAGGGCGGCGGAGATGCCCCGGTGTCCATGATCTTCCTCCTGACTGCGCGCAAGGCAATAGTTGAGGCGCAGCTTGCACTTTTCTTAGTTTGACCGTCTGGTGGCTTGCTGCCTTGACCTTGCAGGGGGTGGCATACACTTTGGAGGGCCGGGTGCGAAATCCATCTGTCCCAACTTGGCCGAGCTCTGCTCAGTGGCGCCTTGAAACATACAAGCGCTGCTCGCCTGATCCAGTGGTTTCATGGTTGCGCGACCTGTCCTTACAGGAAGCCCGAATGTAGGCTTTCACTTGGACTGCCACCTCCTGCTTGATCTCGCATTTCTAATTTCTTGGGAAGCCGTGACCGACTACGGCTAGTCCAGTCTTCCGCTCTCACGATCAGCTGTCAAACTGTAGCCTTCAAGTATGCATGCCCCAGCCTCCATGCAATTCTCATGCCTTGCCCTTAGTGGGCCTTCTTGCGAATTCTGAAAACCAGTTCGCCACCTCCATAACCCGAACACGGTCACCGGTGTCGAGTTTATAGATGACTCCCTTCCGCACTGAGACGGCGCAAGCCAGGTAAACGCGAACAGGGAAAGACGAAGAACCCATGTAATGGTCCTCGCTGCAGCAGATTTTCCTGGTCTTTCAGTCTGTATGGCGTCATCCCCTGCTGGAAGGTTTCATCGCGACGGGTCAGCGCATCGCATTGGACCTGACCTACCTGCAAAGCATCCCGATATTGCAGCCTGCGTGGGCATTTCATGTGAACAACAGCATCTCGGAAAGCTAGTTTGGCAATGGCTAGTGGTAGCCAAGCCTGCTCGGTGACCCCTGATGCCAACGAGGTGCGTTGGAGTATGGAGCCAGTGCGAAAGTTTTCGGAGTTGGAATCACCATTACATTGCCGGATTCTCTCCAACTTGGAGACAGCATCGCATCCTGAATGCAAGCACGTCGCCGTCACTACATGTACTACGACCTGCTACAGATCATGTCAAACCCTGACTTCTGGGCACGGGGAGCATAATATATTCTAATGTAACATAGTATCATATACTCTAAGAATATAGTATAATATAATAGAATGTACAATGTAATATAGTACAATATAATATGACATAATACAGTATAATGCAATATAATATGGTGTAATATCATAGACTCTTGTTATTATCATTATACTACAACATACTATAGCATAATCTATTATAAGACAGTAGATTCTTCTTTTATAACATAGTATATAACAATTCTACTACAATAACATAGAAGAATTTTATCTTTTCCAAGGAAATCAGCGCCCCGCCGGGCCTGGAACTGCGCGAGTCTCTGGGCAACGCGAGTCACCCAAACGCCAGCCAGGGGAGACCCGGCGCCCATTTCGGGGTTTAGGGTTTCTACTATATATGTTATGGTATATTATACTATGTTATACTAGATTATACTATAGGGTTTAGGGTTTTGAGGGGTTTTTATGATGTTATTGTGTAGTAGACTATACTATATTACTACTATAGTATATTATAGTATACTATGTTATACTAGATTATACTATAGGGTTTAGGGTTTTGGGGTGTAGAATTTAGGGTTTAGGGGATTAGGGCCTAGGGTTCAGGGCTTTGGGTTTAGGGTTTAGGGTTCAGGGCTATTTAGGGCTCAGGGCTTGGGTTTAGGGTTGGGTTGCGGGTCGTAGACTGGCTAGACTTGAGTCCAGTAGCAAAAAGGGTTCAGGCTTTAGGGCAGGTTTTTGGGCTCCTTGTTCCTTCAAGATATCGAATTTCAATGTGGCAGTTTGGCGGAAAAGTGTTCCAACACATGCATGATAACTTGGACATGCCCGCATGCAGGCATTATAAAGTCCGGTACTGTACCTATCTACCCGTCTGCCAAAACTAACGCCTAGACAGATCCAGCAGGCAGCGACGGGGCCGAGCTTCAGATGACGGGCCTTTTACAGTTGAAGTCTGAATAGGTTGTAACGGAGTTGTAACGCAGTATCTCTCTGTTAAAGAATAACATACCCGACAACCCTACTCGAATTTTGAGCCCGTTGCATTGCACTTAAAGTCAACGACATCTGCAGTTTTCTTCTAAGGAGATGTCTGGACTTCACGTCGGTTGCCCAGGATTTCCCGCGGTGAGCTGGGAATGGTAGACTAGGGTTTACCTGTTTAAGGGTTCAGGCTGAGTTGAGGGCGAAAAGGCTTAGGATTTAAGGGTTTTTTCTTGTTCGAGGGTTGAGGGCTGTAAGGGTTGCAGAGTTTAAGGCTTTACGGGTTTGCCCGAGGGTTTTGGGTTTCAGGCTTGAAATGTTTTTAGGGTTTGACCACTTTTGCAGTCTAAGAGTTTAGAATTGAAGGTTTCGAGCCGTGCGAACATGGACGTCACCACCGACCATGGGCACATGTCGAAACGGCCGATGGCTTGCACTCTAAGTCATGAACATGCCGTGACGTCACCACCAACAGTGCGTGTTTTCTATGCAAAATGGGTATGTGACCCACGCGGCCGTTTTGAAAGGGGCCAGAGGTCTCCCTGCTCCAATGCGGAAACCGGAAAACGCACGGAACGATGGAGCAACATCACCGACAAAGAATGCCACCTTGTGTGTTGTTTGCCGTTTATACATGGTTTAATGGAGCTTACGGTTTAGTTGCAGTTTGGTCTCGCTTGAGGGCTGAGGGCTTTTTGGGGTTGGGCTCACGGTGTGCGTCACTGGGTTTGCAGCTTGCGGCCTTGGGGGTGTCAGGGTTTACGGTTTAGGATGTAAGTTTTTACGGTTTAGGGTTTAGTACTTCCAGTGAACATGTGCGACACATCCAGGCGGGACTCGCACAAGCCTGTGCAAAAAGCAGTTTCAGGTCTGGGGTTCAAACAGGTTTTGGGATTCAAGGGCAAGGTTTGTGGATCAATGGTTTGCGATTTGGGGTTTTACGGCTAAAGCATTGGGTTTGGGGTTGCCGGTCTGGGTTTAAGTAGAGCTTCCTCAGAAGAAGAAGATGATGGGGTGTAAAAGTTCTGCGGCCTAGGATTGAAGTTTAAGGGTTTCGGGTTTAGAACGCAAAGTTTCGTGTTTGGGGCTTGCGGTTTGGGGCTTCGTTCGGGTTTAGGGTTTCAGGTTTAGGATTTGTTCGCCGGCGAGTCAGGGTTACAGGGTTTACAGTTTGGGGCTTGAAGTAGAGCTTCCCTAAAAGTTGACTGTTGGGTGCACAAGTTCTGCGGTTTAGGATTGAAGAGTTTAAAGGTTTTCGGATGTTTAGAACGTAAAGTATAGGGTTTGGGGCTGGGTTCAGACTTAGGGTTTCAGGTTTAGGATTTTTTCGCTTGGTATTGAGAGGTTGCGGGTGTTGAGGTTTGAGGGTTAGGGTTTAAGTGGTTGCGATTTAGGGATTCGAGGTTTGGGATTTAAGGCCAGGTGGTTCCGGGTTTAGTGGTTTGCGGTTTAGGATTTAATTACGGCTTATTTTGGGTTTACGGCTTGCAGTTCAAGGGACGCTTTAGGGGTGTAAGTCTGAAAGTTTTATGGTTCTTGCTTTAGGTCTTGGGCTTGCGATTTGGGGTTGGCTCAGGTTCAGGGTTTAAGGTGCAGGATTTTTCGCTTACGATTAGGGTTTAGGGCTTTACAATTGGGGGGGTGTTAGGATGTCCGGTTAAGTATTTAAGTGTTTACGATTTAGGGTTTAAGGTGTTAAACACTCGCGGGTGGTGGATTGGTTGTATTTTGTCGTTTTTTGCTTGCATTTTTTGTGGTTTAGGCACCGGCCGACTTCCCAAGCCCGGCTGCAAAAAAGGGTTTAAGGAAGTTTAACGTTCGTATTTATGGGTTCATGCCTCAGAACTTGCAGGTTGACCGTTTGGGGTTAAAGGGTTCGCGAACCATGGTTTAAGCGCTCAGGGTTTAGCTTTGAAGGTTTAGGGTTTGGGGTTTAAGGGCTTCGCTTTGGGATTTAATGGTTTGCGCGGTTCAGGGTTGCGGGGTTCAGGATGTACCAGCTTACGATTCAGACTTTACACTTTGGCGATTGGGGGCTAAGCAGTCGCGGTCTAGAGTTGGGGGGTTTAGGGTTTCAGGGGTCCATGATTTAAGGGCTTGCGGTTTCGGGGTGAATGGCTTTCCCAAAGGCACTAGCGAAAAGGTGCCCCACCAACGGCAAATACAGGATCTTTCTAGGAAAGCCCTGGAAGCCAGACAACGAACCCTGCGCACACCTCCAAATACGAGAACTGGGATACCAGCAACAAGGGCCTTCAGCCGCTCCACATTTGTAACGCCAGGCGACGCCTACAGTCGTCAAGACCCTGCTATTTTCACCTAGTTTGGTATTTGAACCGCCGGGCGGAAGAGACTGACAGATATCGGGAACGGGAGAGGTCCAAGCTTGCTGGGGCTGACTCTCTATCCATCTCTTCCGCTCCGTCGCTGTTTCTCTTTCTCTGTCACTCCCTATTGTTCCCTCTACCTCCGTCCTTCCCTCCTCCCCTTCCCTCATGTCCTTCCCTCCTCCAGCATGAGGTCTCTGTGTGTCTTGTCGGTGATGATGATGGCGATGATCGTGGGTGTTCTGCAAGCAGACATGAGGTGGCCTACCACTTTTCGGCCCTTGCGGGAAGATGTGGAGCCGAACTGTCACTGCTGGCTGGGCGAGGAGTTGCAATGCTGGCTGATTGTCCGTTGCTCAGAGGTCTATATATATATATACACATGTAGTTTTTCAGGGCAGGCGTGAGCGGTGCTACTCTTCCGGTCGGTCTTTGTGGAGTAGAGGTCAACATCTCCCATGTGGGAGCGGATCCTGTGCTCGAGCAGCAAACAGACCTCCGTCTCGAGGCTTGAAATTTACCGAGATGTCGATGAAGCATGGCATCTTTCTAGCTTTTGCAGTGCCTGGGGCCATGGTATCCGAGGCTTCACGATGTCCGTGATCAATTCGGCAAAGCCAAAAGACTCAATCAGGCTTGCGTTCTCTTATTCTCTTGCTGCTTGTTGATGTCGCCTGCGGAGCTCCTATAGGAGCTGGTGGAAGATGGTACACTGGGCAGCCGAGGACAGAAGGCTCCTCAGCTCCACTTCCCGGCATCCCGTAATGTGCCCTTTGTGTCTGCCGTTTTGCTGCCAGGCTCCTGTCCGCAGGTTCTGTGCCCGGTTGGCCAGTTTACGGGCTGCTGAACAATGTGACGGCCATCATTTCGGGTTGGAGGTCACGGAGTGAAGGGCTGCTCGTGGTTTCTTGCAATTACTTGACAACTTCTTGTGGCCTCTCAGCGTGTGTGTGTTGTCATGTCTTTGTCTGCAGTCGCAGTTTGAATCCCGCTTTCGCAGGCAGCGTGCTGGATCCATTAGCGACATCTCGATCACCTTCATTCCCACAGTCTGGGGGAGCACAATGGAAATCAATTTCTACATTCCGCAGGGCTTCAACTTCGAATTTGTCAGGCCGGGCAGTCCATGGCTCGAAACCGGTCTTTTCCAGGATGCGAGGCCTAAGGCATGACAAGTGCCAAGATCAGGCCAGGAGCTCCGCTGATACGAGACGAGCGCACGCAGGCTCGTCGATTTTGATGCCGGAGTGCTGCTCAAAGGTTTGTTCGGAGTTTCATATGCAGATCTCAGCTGGGCGGGTCAGAAAGGCGTGGGCGGCAGAAGTTTTCTGATAAGAAAGCACAATCAGACACCCAAATGTCCAGTAAATGTTGGACCATCTGGACTTATCATGCGGTTTACGTCCCAGAAGTATGCACGGATGATGTTGCAATTCTCAAGTCGTCGGGAGCTGTCAGCATGACGAGGATCAAGTTTGATCGAAGGAGGGGTTGCGAAGCACGATCATGTGGATCGGGAGGCGATTGGGAAGTGCTTCGAGTGCTTGACTACTGCCCAGAAGACAGCATGAGCTAATCTGGCAAAGCCATTCGTACAATCCCACCCTGGTCATGCAAGCATGAGGCACGAGCTGGTGTACGTTGTCTGATAGACTGCTGCTCTAGTCGCTTGTTCCTGCAAGACGGTTCTGCTTTGCGAAGGCTTGTTCCTGCAAGCTGATTCTGTCGCCTGTAGGGCAGTCGCGTTGTCGTGACCAATGGCGACTTCCGCCCTTTTGAGAAGCACGAGATCTTCCTGGGTGAGGCGCAGCTCGGTCTCGGAGGCGGACCGACTCGGATCAGCCTGGACCTCAGCCCAGTCAGGCGGGACGGTGCAACACATCGTGACCTGCTCAGGTCTCGACATGTACACGGATGCCATGATGAGCACAGAAGTTGCAAGGAGACATGACTTCTTCAGAGAAGAGGTGTGCTATGCAACATGAGGTGTGATCTGCTGCGCAGTGTTCAATCTGCTCAGTCAAAGCGGTTTTTCGAGTCCAAGCGACTTTGTTTGGCAGGAGGATCAACTTTTTCCAGGGCTTTGTGCAGCCTGCAAGTGTCTCACTGTATACGCAGCTGCTTCAAAGCGAAAGGGTGGTCAGGCATTACCAAGGTCAGCACCTGTATGGGGCACGATGATGCGCTGTCTAGGCATTGAGTCGTAGAAGGCAGCACATGCCTGCCAAAGGCGAGCTGTACGACTCCGTGGTACCGCTTCTTCCTCCGTTCGCCTTGCAGCTCTCGCGCATGGAGCCTCGGAAGATGTTGGGCGACCACTCCATATGTAGGCCACGGGCTACTGTAGTGTCCAGCAAGGAGTTCTTCGTCGTGCTTTCGCACTATGTTATGGCTGGCGATGTGTTGCTGATTCAGAGCGTCACATCAGCTGGCAGAGTCGCCCACGCCCCTTATCAGCATAGAATCCCCGCGATGGTTGCCGCTGGATACGAAGGAAGATCAGCACCTTTGAAGGAGCCCATCAACGAGGAGGGCTATGAGCCGAGGATCGAGCTTTGCAACGGCCCAGATGCAGGCGTGCCAGTGAAAAAGCCTCTAGGGCCATAGGAGGGATAGTAATCCTGGCATTGTAAGAGCAGCCATGGCCACCGCTTGGATGGTTCACAGACTTCTTGCAATTCTTCCTGTGCGGATTTGTGCAGGTGCAGACGACAAGGGGACATGGAGTTGTGGTGACATCGTCGGTGTCAACTTCACTCAGACCCTTGGTCGACGAAGTTGCTTGGAGATTTTAAGTGGACGTGGCAGCTTGCAAAACGCACGATTTGAACCTCAGGATGTCGCTTATTCGGGACACCTTCGATGTGCCTGTTGGGCTCCGCATGGTATTGCTTCCGATGGATCCGCGCTACGTCGTCCAGAGATCCGCATTGGATGAGTCAGGGACCCGAATCCTTGAGTCTCGATTTGTAGCTGTCGGCTCTTCTTGGACCCAGGATAGCATCTCTCACCGATGGTCAGCGGAGCATGGCCCTGGAGGCCAACAGAAACTATCGGGTGCAGATTTGGCTACTGCCGACCATGGTGGACACCTGGTGGTCCATTTCGACCGAGGACACCACTGGGCTCCTTGGTACTCGTAGAGTTCAGACCCCTGCAGCTTCAAGGCAAGACAAGGGAACCAGCAAAGAGGACGCACAGAGTCAAGAGTTGCACTTTCTGCCTGGCTCGCACAGCATTGTGCACGAGATTTGTTTTCATGGTTTGCGATAACTAGAGTCTCGGACATCCAATCTAAGTTCAATGAAGTTCAAGTGTCGAAGTGACTTCGTCCCCCCACAGAGACCAGACCACGGACAGGCTTCGAGTATGAGTCTGCAGTTTGCATAGGCCGGGCTCAACCCCGTGTCATGAGGTTTCCAACAAGCTCCAACGATGGAGAGACAAGTTCGATCGCCGCAGTACCTGAAATGGCTGTGACCGTCACGCCTCACGCGGCGTACCAAGCCAGTGCTTCGACGTCTTTTCTTGGCAGGAGGTGCCCGTTTGCCTACTGAGGTGGGGCGCAGTCCACCTCTATCTGCCTCTCGGCATGTGTCTGAAGCTTGTCGCCGTACGCTGCGGATCTCGCGAACAAGTGTACAGGCCGTCTACATAACGATCACCATCAAGGTCCGACACACCCAGCTCAAGCTTGCCACCGCCCGACACTGAACTGACGTGATCCGACTGGGCGCATTTCCTTCAGGCTGGTGCGGGGCAGACGGCCTTCTCACGACTGTTGGTCATCCTTCCTTACGGCTTTGTGCCTCTGGGTGCTCTGGCTCCGTGTGCCGGCTGCAAAAGGGGGCTTGTGTGCGGCATCGACATCCCATTTGGCTATGCTTCAGGGACAATGCTCGTGCAATGGTGGAGTTGGACCTGCGCCAGATTGTGAACCCGCAGGTAGATGAGATGTCTTATCAGTTTCGGGTGTCACTCAGCTGAAAGCACTGGTGCCTGAGCAAGTTGTGAAGGGGATGTGCCATCATTGAGGGCGCACCACGCTTTATGTCAGGTTGACGCCGCGGAGAACCAATTTGGACCCTCGCTGGTTTGTTCTGGCTCGCCGTGTGACAGTGGATGAAGCTTTCTTGCAAGCAGGTTCGTGGACCGACCCCAAAATCCGAAGTGCACGGTTGCGTCAAGAATAACCTCGCCTGGCTAGTCCCAGTGTGAGCGCCCAAACCCTAAGCTTGAAACCGAAAACCCCCAACCCTGGGCACGGGACGACTGTATGAGGAGGCTGTCAGCTCCCTGCATGCAATAGCTAAAGCAAAAGAAGCTGAGAACACTTTTCTTTCAACTGTGCTGTGAGACCTGGCCCTGCAATGCGGGCTCGTCCTAGCTAGGTGGGACGCGAAAAATACCCTCAACCCCTAAACGTCCGCGTGCTCATATTTCATGAGGCAAAAATACTTCATAAATTCAAGACAGGGAAGTTGACGCAAGGAGTCGCAATCTGAAGTGAAGCTGAACCCGAACTCACGAGTTGGCAGAGTTTTGTCTCCCTATTCATAATTCGTCATGCCAGACAAGGAAGGTGAGTCAAGGAGTCGAGTTCTGAAGTGAAGCTGAACACGTGCTGCGTACTCAAGTCGTCATAAGGTGTCTGCTAGTGATTCGAAATGAATCTCGTTTTGGGGTCGACAAGTGATTCGAAACTGGTCTTCTTCAGACGCTCTGGCTTTGCACTGCGCAGCGCCTTTGTTGAGAAGCTATGGTGTTGAGAACAGCTTGGACAATAGCCCTGACATGAACTTTCAACTGTGCTCTCTGACTTAAGCCTGCAATGCGGGCTCGTCCTGGCCGCGTGGCAGGCACAAAAAGCCCTAAACCCCCCTAGCAGCCCTAGCAAGCTGAGACTTATTGGCTGAATCCGGTCCTGAGTTGAGCGACTCGAAACTCCCTTAATCCATCCTAAACCCACGTTCCCAGATGCTTCGTTTGAGGAAATCACTGGTGCACAGAGTGACCGAATTGTCGGCTGGGGCTCTGCTGGGGGCTTCGGCGTCGAGCCGTGCTACGTCGAAGCTAGGCCAGCTGCCAGAGCTTTATTACTGTTGTTGTCGTTGCCCTCGTTATGGTTGTGTTGTGGTTGTGGTTGCGGTTGTGTCGGTGGTGGTGGTGGTGGTGGTGGTCGCGGTGGTGGTTGTTTTTGAAAGTGCTGTTGATGGTTCTTAGCATGGTTGTTTGTCACTACTGTTGTTATGTGCTCCTGTTCTTATTCTTGAGATGATGAAATGTTGAAACACTTTCAGTGGTTATGATGACCGATTTTCAGCTCTTTGCTCTACCTCTGTGTTCCCGGTCAGTATGATCACCGTCACCTGAAAGTAGTAACGGATACCGATGCCAAAATTATTCGTGCCTCCTGCATTGCTCTGGGAGTTACTAGTTATAGAGTATTCATTTCCGACGGTAAAACACGACGCACGTTTTTGGCAAGGTATGGGGCTCTTCCGCGGTACACAGGCTGGATGTCCTTGACGTGGAAGGCCTCGAGAGCGAAATGCATTTCTCTCGAAAGCGCTCTTTCGATAGATGTCAACAAGCGCAGCGTCTGCTCAGTGCGTAAGTGCATAACATAAAACGCATGGTGGCTCGATCGATCGACTTGCACTCCTAACGGTTGTCCGCAGGCTCCACAGATTGCTGGTGCCAGATACGCATTGTTCACCGCGCCCAATGAGTTTCGCGTCAGCTGTCCACCGCCGTCCCAGGCCGCGGGATGAGATGTTGAAGTTGAATACTGAGCTATCTTACTTGACTGTCTGATGGTTCCAGGCCGCGCAGCCATGTGAGCCCTTCCAGCTGCCTGGCATCGTATTCGACGGGTTGAGCTTCAGTTTGTGTTGGTGCATGCTCAGGCTGGCAGAGGGGATGCCAAACACCATCACGGAGCTACCCATTACCCGTACTGTGCCCAAGCAAATTTAGAACAGAATGTGCGTGTGTGAGATGCCATTGTCGTGAGTGAGTTATCTCGTTTTTGATTCGGTTTTTTGGCCGATACAGTCAATTCTGCCAGAGCTGAGTTGAATGTGACGATGGCAAAAGGATCGCCTGAAGGCCAAGACTTCGTGTTTTTCATGATGCCGCAAGGCTGGATTTAGTCTTCGGGTTTGTGGCATCTCCAAAAGAGCCTGGTCCAAGCCAAACAGTTTTGTGGCAAGGGAGTTGCGGAAGATGGCAGGGACGGACAGCAAAACGGAAGCCAATGCACGATCAGTAAGACTCAGTAAGAGGGAGAGACTGCAAGAAGGTCCGTGATAGAAACTGGGCAGCTGTTTGGCGTAGGCACTGAAGATCAGGCCGAAGCTCTGAAACCTGAGACCTCCATTCCAGCCAAATCCTTCAGATGCATTCAAACCTCACGGCAGCCGCGACAACCCAACCAAATCTGCAACTCTCCACCCTCCGAGTCTAGGTGCAGCTTGTTGGGCACAGAACATCGGCCTCTTGAAATACAAACATTACAACGTGTTCGCCATAAGGCCAGTGATGGGCGAATCCAGCCCCCTTCGCAAGACCTCACAAAGTCTGTTGACAGGGCAACTGCTGCATGTCATGGCCCTTACTTGTGGTGTGCTCTTTAAGCAAGGCTTGCTCCCAGCAAGGCCAGCAAGCATCAGGTTTGCGACATGATGTGATTAGCTTTTCGTAGCCGTGGCCCAATCCCACGACAGTGGCCCTGAGACAGATGGGAGTTCTTCAATTTTTTTGGCTGATTGGTTTGCACCTGCCGGGCAGACTTTTTGACTGTAGTAGAGAGTTGTCTTTGCTCTACAGTTTACATCTGTACTTCTCGCAGCACTGCAAAGTTGGAGCGGGGCAATGCCCCAAGAGGTAAGAATGCTGCACAAGAGACAATGCTGAATGCTGTGATGTTAAGGCTGCTCATCGAAACACCGGCAGTCCTCACAAGTCTACAGCCCTGGGAACTTCGACTGTTGGACCAGGTCTGACTTTTCAGATTGCGCATCCCTGTTGTGATTACGACGTATCCGTGTAGCAGCTCCAAAAAAGGTCTTCACGGTGATTGATGCAGCCCTGGAGATACCATCTTTGATGTTTGCGTGCCGGACCTGCTGTGACTTGCATTGTTCAGTTCCAACCTGTGAAGTTACTGAGGCCAGACCTTCAGGCCGAGAATCCAACCCTTAGCTGGCTCACAGCTCCCCAATACGGCGAGGCGTGGCCCTCGTTGGTACAACATGCAGTTTGAGCTGTGCTGCATGCGAGCCTGGGCAGTTTCCTGCGTTGGGAACATCGCCATGCCCCAGAAAAGGCGAAGCACATCCAACGGACACCCCGGACATCCAGAATCTAGAGGTTAAGTTCGAAACACGAAAGACCTCGAGTGATCAGTTCGAGTCTGAGTGCGGAAGATTTGCAGGAATGAGCTGCTATACCTGCAGGAAGCAAGGGAGGACCAAACCTGCTTGAATTAGCCACCGACCCTACGCCTTCGAAGATCCACGCGCACGCGCACGCCGACCCTGCGCCGTTCCGAAACAAAGCAAGGCGAGCCCACGCGGGGTCGTGAGCCCATGGGCGGACTGCTTTGGGCTCCTGCGACAGGTTACACTAAACGAAGCGAAGCGTAGCCGGACATGAGTAGTGCTCGGTGTGGGTTTTCTCGCCCCTCCGCCACCCAGGCAGCTACTGCAGCTATACAGGTGCAGCTCTCAGCATGTGAGCATATTATGTTTGGTACCCGAATTTTCTCCAAGACCTACCTTCCGAATCCTTTTGTGTGCCTACGTCCGGCATGATCTTGGAAAGGGAGCGAGCAGAAGCAGCAGAGATTGCCCCCGAAAGGAAGAAGGAAGACAGACAGACAGCGACAGCGGGAAAGAGGAAGTAATGAGGAGGATGGAAAGCAGGTAGAGCGGCGATACTGCTTTAGGAGGCTCCATGGAGCCTTGTTCGAAAGCTGAGTGTCAGCTGAACCAAGAGGGTTAAAACTCAAAACCCAACAGTCGCTCTTATGTGAGCCTTGTGCAGTCAGGCACGGTCCGGCGAGTCTTGTACCTGTAATTAGCTGCAAACGCTTTCTGATTCCCACAGCGGGACCATGCCGTCTGGCCATGTTGCACTGTTGGAGTCCACATCACATGAGGAACCTGACTTGTTGTACTACGGGAGCTGGCGGTGTTGGAAACGGGGTGTCATTACGGGAGGAATGCTCTGCTTCCGCGACCACTGAAGGGAAAGGACAAGAAAGGGAGAGAAACCAGGCCATTCTCATGCAGTCCGTCTGCCAATAACGTCTCGGTACCCGCAGCAGGCAGGGGCGCTCATGCGCGTGGTGGGGGTCTCCCCCACCCCAGCCCTGGCCCAACCAGGCTTCTTGCTCTCCGAAAGTACGTGAGGGGTTGTTGGCAGGTGCATTGTTTCCTTATCTACTCTGGGAGTGAAGTTTGTTACCCAACCGTTCGCCTATACATATATGCAAACATCAAAGAGAGATCGAGATCGGGCGTGGCCTGCCCCTCAAGCCTGGTGAGAGAGAGAGACAGAGAGAAAATAGAGAGAGAGAGAGAGTGAGATTGCCAAAACCAGTGCGCGCTTGCGCGGGGGGGGGGGGGGGGGGGAGCTCGCGACCCCTTCTGACTGTGTGGAAGAAGAGAGAGATTGTCCGGTTGTGATATGCGCTCGTCCTGTTTTTCAACTTGTGATAGCTTGCCTCGAGACCAGGGGTCTGAAGCTCAGGTCATCATAACCCGCCGCATTCGGACACTCCGAATGTTGGTTCTGGCCTCATTTCCATCCATCATTTCTTGTAGAGCCTACTTGCAGCTCGGGCTCATGGCCTGCGCTTTGGACCGCGAGGTTTTCATGCTGCCTGAGGGTTATCGCCATGACATCCAGCACAAGAACCAGCCTCTCGCCTCGAACTGTGCGAGGACTCGATCTTGGAGTTGGGCTTCCTTTTGTCCTCTGAATTTCCGGTGTGAAGGGAGGCAGGTTGATCAGGTTCTGCAGCATCTGATCGTTTGCAGTATCTCCAAGTCTTCAAGGTTCGCCAACATCAACAAGAATTTTCCGGTGCTGTTCTCAGTAAGATGGGAGGTGGGCCAAGCTTACAGTTCTGCAGATCTTACCGGGTGGTGCCATTTGCGCGGTGACGAGAAGGGAAGGGCCCCACGGCATCTTAACTGCCCGTCTGCGAACAGCTGCACACGCTTGGTGGATCCCGATACGGCTGGATCAGCCGAGGTTTCAGGAAAGGTAACACATTGCCAGCACCTTGAGTTCACACCTCTCGCACCACTACTCAGACCTGACAGTATCGAAATCGTCTTTTGGAGGGGCGGGGCTTCTTGACAAACGTCCTGAAGGGAGGAGGCATTCTCAACTTGGGTACAGGCTGCTGGAAGGAGCCTCGGGTTGAGATTACGAATACGCATGAACTTTGAAGAAGAGCTGTTCCAAGTTGGCGATCGACAAAGAGTGGCGGGATTTCAGCAACAAGCGTTGGGCCAGGGCCCCGGCTTCGGGCTTGCGGCTTGGTGCAAGTCGGTTTTGTCACAAGAAGGTTCGCATCTACATCGAGCCCACAACTGTCGCTTCGGGAACGTTCCAGTGGTGGCTGGCCGGCGTTTCGTGGTGCTTCAGCCTGCTAGACTGCGAGAGCCTGCTTCAGGGCTTAGGCCCGGTTACGCTTTCTGTCACGCTGCCGCCACTCACTTCTCAGGAATTTTCCCGTGGTGGTCTCAACTTCAGCGCCGATCAACACAGAGTGGTATGTGGCTTGACAGGGAAATGAGGAGAGAGGTCTCGACCGGTGTGCTTACTGACAGCACCTGGTGCAGGTGCTTCTGTGCGGTGACTACAATTGCCAAACCTTCAGCTGCTGGACTGATGTTTACAAGGGGGTCATGTCCCGTTGGATTTTGCAACCAAGCTCAGCCCAAGAAGTGAGTTTAAGCTTTCTGGTCGTGTCTCACAGCCAACTTTCTGTTTCTCAGTTTTGCCTGCCAACTTTGCAGGCATCTCCCTAGTGGCGAGATATGGATGGATCCCGGTTTCTCCTTGCTTACATCTCCTGCTCCTCTAACAACAAAGGGTATCGAAGTCTGCCAGCAGGTGATGAGGGAGGCTCTACTAAAGGAGGTTGTGCCGATTTGAGCATGCAGGCCTGATTCGCGCTAACCCTTAGCATACAACCCCACATCTGAGCCAACCGATCCTGACACAGCTGTGAAGCTCGAGCGAGGTGACCCTTCGGTGATGGCGATGTACCACTCTCAGTGGGGTTGTTAGCGTCATCATGGTGCCGAATCTCTGACCACCGGCTGATCAGATTTCCGGTGCCGGACTTCCAACCGAAGATTCCAGCCAGAACTCCCGCAAGCTGGATTACCACATCAAGCGCTGCTATGCGGCCTGCCTTATTTGGAAGATTGCGTTTCCTACACAAGCCTGCGCCCACCATTTGGGGTTCTTTCCGTAGCCGTGGCAGGTCGGGAATGACACTGACTCTGCTGTGCTTGCACCTCAGAGTCACAGACTGCCACAGACTGCTTGATCGGATGAGGTTTGCGTCTGACTCTGCCTGATCTCCATGGTCATTCATGTGACCCTGTCTGGTTTGCCCGCAGGCTGCTCCCTATCACTCGCAGAGAAGTTCTTGTAAGCGAGAAGCCTCGCTTTGTACTTGCAGACCCTGCCAAGCTGTACAGCCGGCGTCTCTGCATGTCGCAGACTTGGCACCAGGAGGGAAGGCTTCCTGACGAGGCACTGCTTAAGTAGCTAGGAAAGAATTCGTGATTTATTTATGATTGTGTGTGGCTTCGGGGAAGATGATCCACACGTGATCCGCACCCCCAGCGGCAGGCAATGTGCTGCCCACCAATGCGAACTTCAGATTCGCCAAAGACAACGACGCAGCTCGCGTGTTCTTCAAAAGAGCTACGGCGAGTGAATTCGGACCTGCTGGTGGGACTCACAAATGAGACCCCGGCAGCAGAGAGCAAGGATCGAGCAAGCACGACGCGCAAGATACCCAAGCATCTCCGGGCCACGTTTCATGCTGAGCCTAGTTGCGGGCCCGAGAGTCGTGGCTCCTGCAAGAGCATATCGAGTGGCCGAGCTTCCCCTTTGGTCTTGGTGGGCTTTCAGTCAACCAAGGATTCCTGGTGGGCGTAGCCTCTACCTCAGACACCGTATGCCGCATGGGCGGACGGTTGCAGTTGGTAAGATGCTGCGTAGTGGAGCTCTCACACAGCAGAATCCAGGCTATGATGGGCTTTGGGCCAACACGACGTTCGAATCCATGGGGGTACACCCAACGCTGGCCCGCCTCCTAATCTGCCGCATTCCTGCCGCCTGCTGCCTTGACACCATATGCTTGATCATGGTCGTTGTCCGAAAGCGTGGCTTCTTGCTCCTAGGTGTCCTCCATGGCAGTTCACGATATTCTACGGCCAACCCTGGCAGCTGCCTGAGCTCGAAGCCGCCCTTGCATGCCGCCTTGCGAGGGCCGACCTCAGGGCCAAGAGTTCAGTTCCGCCGGCTGAGGTCCAAGAGCGGGCGGGGTACTGAGAAAGCTCGGAATTGCTGCAGCTTCGTGATGCCGCAAGTACTCGTAGGGTCGAAGATGTTTGAATGGTCCGAGCATGGCGGCAACGTCCTATCGGCTCGCAGACTCAATATCCTCGAAATCGAAGGTTGAGCGGCTTGGACAGCCAGAGGTTTTTCGGCCATGGATAAGACTAAGATGGCAAAGACAGACTGCGCCAGAGAGCAGGACGGAACAGGCAAAAAATGGCACTAGATGGCTCTCGTGCACGTAAGCCAGACTGCGCCAGGAACACGGAGCAGCATGTAGACTGAAGCATGAATCAAACCCTTAGCCTAAAGTCTACAGGTCGTGGGTTTGGTCGAAACTGACACCGTCCGTCTCACCAAGGCTTTCGGCCCCATAGTGAAAGGACGAGACGTTATCCTGCGCTGGTGCCTCAGGGGCAGTGTCAGATCCGGTTCTGCACTCCTCAGTAACGCTAGAACTCGGCAGAGCGACAGACATCACCAGAGGTGCGGAGACGGGCTCAGGAAAGACTCTTGTACGGGCCCTTGGTGCGGTCTTTCGTGGTGGCTGCAATGATCTGCCTCCGTATTCAGGCCTATCTTCTGCCGCTGGTGAACCGCATCTACCATCTTCATGCCCACACCTCGGTGATTGCGGCTCTTCCCGTGCAGCCCTAGACACCCTTGGCAGTCCAACCGAAGCCGAATTTGGCCAGGACAGAGCCCGGCAGGCGGCTCAGGATCCTGATGCCCCGAACCCTTTGCAGAGCCGGGGCCTTGTTTCAAGACACAGAGGCAGGTTAGTTGCGCGTTCCGCAGCTGTCCTGCAAGAAAAGAAGGGTAAGCACGAAGACATGATGCGGCAAGCGAGTTGCTCCAATCAGATCTAGCGGGGTTCAGAATCGGCTTTCTGAATCAGATCGCTGGACAGGCTAGGCTAGCACAGAGGGCCGAAGCAGATGGGGGGGGGGGAAACAGGATCCGTGACTCGTTCGTTTCAGGCTCCATTGCCCCCGTCCTGTTTACAGCGGGTGCTGTATGGTTTTGCATCTACCTTATGTACAGCAGTTACCACGGTTGCTGTGTGGCATTGCCCCTACCTGTTTGCAGCGCTTGCTGTGTACAGCGGTTGCTGTGTGGCATTGCCCCTATCCTATTTGCAGCGCTTGCTGCGTGGTCTTGCTTGCCTCTATTTCATATTAACTCATGTGCGGGGGTTGCTGCGTGGGATTGCCCCTATCCTATTTGCAGCACTTGCTGTGTGGTCTTGCTTCTATCTTATGTACGGCGGTTGCTGTGTGGCATTGCCGTATCCTATTGGCAGCACTTGCTGTGTGGTTTTGCGTCTATCTTACATACAGCGGTTGCTGTGTGGCATTGACCCTATCTTATTTGCAGCACGTGCTGTGCGGGCCTTGCTTCTATCTTATGTACAGCCGTTGCAGTGTGGCACTGCCCCTACCCTGCTTGCAGCGCTTGCTGTGTGGCATTGCCCCTATCCTGTTTGCAGCGCTTGCTGTGTGGCATTGCCCCTATCCTGTTTGCAGCGCTTGCTGTGTGGCACTGCCCCTATCCTATTTGCAGCCGCAGCTCTTGCTGTGTGGTCTTGCTTCTATCTTATGTACATCGGTTGCTGTGTGGCATTGCTCCTATCCTATCTGCAGCGCTTGCTGTGTGGTCTTGC
>BGNK01002327.1:2950-39423 GCA_003297005.1 Symbiodinium sp. clade A Y106 | reverse complement strand
GCCCCTATCCTATTCGCAACTCTTGCTGTGTGGTTTTGCTTCATCTTATGTAGAGCGGTTGCTGTGTGGCATTGCCCGTATCCTATTTGCAGCGCTTGCTGTGTGGTCTTGCTTCTATCATATGTACAGGGGTTGCTGTGTGGCATTGCCCCTATCCTATTTGCAGCGCTTGCGGTGTGGTCCTGCTTCTATCTTATGTACAGCGGTTGCTGTGTGGCATTGCCCCTATCCTATTTGCAGCCTGCTGTGTGGTCTTGCTCCTATGTCATGTACAGCGCTTGCTGTGTGGCATTGCCCCTATCCTATTTGCAGCGCTTGCTGTGTGGTCCTGCTTCTATCTTATGTACAGCGGTTGCTGTGTGGCATTGCCCCTATCCTATTTGCAGCGCTTGCTGTGTGGGCTTTCTTCTATCTTATATACAGCGGTTGCTGTGTGGCATTTCCCCTATCCTATTTGCAGCGCTTGCTGCGTGGTCTTGCTTCCATCCTACGTACGGCGGTTGCTGTGTGGCATTGCCCCTATCCTATTTGCAGCGCTTGCTGTGTGGTCTTGCTTCTATCTTATGTAAAGCGGTTGCTGTGTGGCATGGCCCCTATCCTATTTGCAGCCGCAGCTCTTGCTGTGTGGTCTTGCTTCTATCTTATGTACATCGGTTGCTGTGTGGCATTGCTCCTATCCTATCTGCAGCGCTTGCTGTGTNTCTTGCTTCTATCTTATGTACATCGGTTGCTGTGTGGCATTGCTCCTATCCTATCTGCAGCGCTTGCTGTGTGGTCTTGCTTCTATCTTATGTGCGTCGGCTGCTGTGTGGCATTGCCCTTATCCTATTTGCAGCGCTTGCTGTGTGGTATGTACAGCGGCTGCCGTGTGGCATTGCCCCTATCCTGTTTGCAGCGCTTGCTGTGTGACATCTGTGTGGTCTTACTTTTATCTTTTGTAGAGTGGTTGCTGTGTGGCAGCGCTTGCTGTGTGGTTTTGCTTCATCTTATGTAGAACGGTTGCTGTGTGGCATTGCTCCTGTCCTATTTGCAGCCTTGCGGTGTGGTCTTGCTTCTATCTGATGTTGCGGCCGTGCTGTGTGCGAATTGCCGCTATCCTATTTGCAGCGCTTGCTGTGTGGTCTTGCTTCTATCTTATGTACAGCAGTTGCTGTGTGGCATTGCCCCTATCCTATTTGTAGCGCTTGCTCTGTGGTCTTGCTTCTATCTTATGTACAGCGGTTGCTGTGTGGCATTGCCCCTATCCTATTTGCAGCGCTTGCTGTGTGACAGCTGTGTGGTCTTGCTTCTAACTTCTATCTTATGTACAGCGGTTGCTGTGCGGCATTGCCCCTATCCTATTTGTAGCGCTTGCTGCGTGGTCTTTCTTCTATCTTATGTACAGCGGTTGCTGCTTGGCATTGCCCCTATCCTATTTGCGTCGCTTGCTGTGTGGTGTTGCTTCTATCTTATGTACAGCGGTTGCTGCGTGGCATGGCCCCTATCCTATTTGCAGCCGCAGCTCTTGCTGTGTGGTCTTGCTTCTATCTTATGTACATCGGTTGCTGTGTGGCATTGCTCCTATCCTATCTGCAGCGCTTGCTGTGTNTCTTGCTTCTATCTTATGTACATCGGTTGCTGTGTGGCATTGCTCCTATCCTATCTGCAGCGCTTGCTGTGTGGTCTTGCTTCTATCTTATGTGCGTCGGCTGCTGTGTGGCATTGCCCCTATCCGATTTGCAGCGCTTGCTGCGTGGTCTTGATTCTATCTTATGTACAGCGGTTGCAGTGTGGCACTGCCCCTATCCTATTTGCAGCGCTTTCTGTGTGGTCTTGCTTCTATCTTACGTACAGCGGTTGCTGTGTGGCATGGCCCCCATCCTATTTGCAGCGCTTGCTGTGTGGTTTTTCTTCTATCTTATGTACAGCGGTTGCTGTGTGGCATTGGGGGATAGGATAAGCGTTGAGAACGACACACCAAAACGAAGTAGAATACTAGAGCGGTTGCTGTGTGGCATTGCCCGTATCCTATTTGCAGCGCTTGCTGTGTGGTCTTGCTTCTATCTTACGTACAGCGGTTGCTGTGTGGCATTGCCCGTATCCTATTTGCAGCGCTTGCTGTGTGGTTTTTCTTCTATCTTATGTACAGCGGTTGCTGTGTGGCATTGCCCCTATCCTATTCGCAACTCTTGCTGTGTGGTTTTGCTTCATCTTATGTNGGTTGCTGTGTGGCATTGCCCCTATCCTATTCGCAACTCTTGCTGTGTGGTTTTGCTTCATCTTATGTAGAGCGGTTGCTGTGTGGCATTGCCCGTATCCTATTTGCAGCGCTTGCTGTCTGGTTTTGCATGTTTTTCTTCTATCTTATGTAGAGCGGCTGCTGCGTGGCATTGCCTCTATCCTATTTGCAGCGCTTGCTGTGTGGTCTTGCTTCTATCTTATGTACAGCGGTTGCTGTGTGGCATTGCACCTATCTTATTTGCAGTGCTTGCTGTGTGGTCTTGCTTCTATCTGATGTACAGCGCTTGCTGTGTGGCATTGCCCCTATCCTATTTGCAGTGCTTGCTGTGTGGTCTTGCTTCTATCTTATGTACAGCGGTTGCTGTGTGGCATTGCCCCTATCCTATTTGCAGCGTTTGTTGTGTGGTCCTGCTTTTATCCTATGTACAGCTGTTGCTGTGTGGCATTGCCCGTATCCCATTTGATTTGCAGCGCTTGCTGTGTGGTCTTTCTTCCATCATATGTACAGCGGTTGCTGCGTGGCTCTGCCCCTATCCTATTCACAGCGCCTGCTTTTGGGGTTTTGCTTCTACCTTATGTAGAGCGATTGCTGTGTGGCATTGCCCCTATCCTATTTGCAGCGCTTGCTGTGTGGTCTTGCCTGTACCTTATGTACAACGTTTGCTGTGTGGCGTTGCCCCTATCCTATTTGTGGAGCGGTTGCTGTGTGGCCTTGCCCCTATCCTGATTGCAGCGCTGGCTTTGTGGCTTTCCCTTATTCCCGCTTGCTTTGTGGTTTTGCTTGTATCTTATGTACAGCGCTTTCTGTTTTGTTTTGCTTCTGTCTTGTGTACAGCGCTTGCTGTGTGGTTTTGCTTTTTTATTGTATATACAGCGGTTGTTGTGTGGCATGGCCCCCATCCTGTTTACAGCGCTTGCTGTGTGGCTTGGCCCCCAGCCCCAGCCTGTTTACAGCGCTAGCAGTGTGGTTATGTTTCTATCTTATGTACAGCGGTTGCTGTGTGGCTTGGCCGCTATCCTGTCTGTGTGGTGTTGCAGTTATGTACATCGGTTGCTGAGTGGCACTGCCCCTATCCTGCATACAGTGATTGCTGTGTGGTCTTGCTTCTATATGCTGTGTGGCATTGCCCCTGTCTTGTTTACAGCCCTTGCTTTCTGGTTTTGCTTCTATCTTAGAATCTTATGTGCAGCAGCTGCTGTGTGGCTTGGCCCCTATCCTGTTTGCAGCGTTTGCTGTGTGGCAATTTCCCTATCCTGTTTACAGCGCCTGCCGCATGGTTCCTGTGTGGCTTGGCCCTTATCCTGTTTACAGAGCTTGCTGTATGGCTTGGCCCTTATGCTGTTTATGCTGTTTATGGCGCTTGCTGTGAGGTTTTTGCTTTGACCTTATGTACAGTGCTTGCTGTGTGGTTTTGCTTTTGTCTTATGTACGGTGGTTGCAGAGTGGCATTTGTCCCCATCCTGTTTACATGGCTTGCTGTGTGGCTAGGCCCCCAGCCTGTTTGCCGCGCTTGCTGTGTGGTTTTGCTTCAAACTTATGTACAGCGGCTGCTGTGTGGCATTGCCCCTATCCTGTAAAACAGGATAGGAGCAAAGCCACACAGCAAGCGCTGTAAACAGGATAGGGGCAACGCCACACAGCAACCGCTGTACATAACATAGAAGCAAAGCCTCACAGCGGTTACAGTTGCCGTGTGGCATTGCCCCTATCCTGTTTACAGCGCTTGCTGTGTGGTGTTGCTTCTGTCTTATGCAACTTTTTGGCGTGCGGGATTGCCTAGCCCGTATCCTGTTTACAGCGCTTGATGTGTGGCGTTGCCCCTATCCCGTTTACAGCGCTGGCTGTGTGGCTTGGCTCTCATGCTGTTTACAGCGCCGCTTGCTGTGTGGCTTGGCACTTTTGCGGATCACAGCACTTGCTGTGTGGCTGGGCCCCTACGCTGTTAACAGAAGTGCTGCGTGGCTTTGCCCCTACCCAGTTTAAAGCGCTTGCTGTATGGCTTGGCCCCTTCGCTGTCTACAGCTATTGTAGTGTGGCTGGGCCGTTGCGCCGTTTATATACACTTCTTGCTGTGTGGCTTGGCCTTTATGCCGTTTACAGAGCTTGCTGTGTGGTTTGGCCCTTATGCTGTTGACAGCTCTTGCTGTGTGGCTTGGCCCCTATCCTGTTTACAACGCTTGCTGTGTGGCTTTGCCCCTATCCTGTTTGCAGCGATTGCTGTGTGGTTTCGCATCTATCTTATGCACAGCGCTTGCTGTGTCGTTTTGAGCCTATCCTATGTACTGTGGTTGCTGTGTGGCATTGCCCCTATCCTGTTTGCAGCGGTGTGTGGCTTTACCCTTACTCTGTTTTCTGGTTGTGCTTCTATCTTATGTACCACGGTTGCTGTGTGGCATTGCCCCTATCCTGTTCACAGCGCTTGCTGCGTGGCTGTGCTTCTCTCTTATGTACAGCGGTTGCTGTGCCGCTTTGCCCGTATCCTGTTTCCAGCGCTTGCTGTGTGGTTTTGTTTCTATCTTATGTACAGTGGTTGCTCTGTGGGGCACTGCCCCTATCCGGTTTACAGCGCTAGCTGTGTCGTTTTGCTTCGATCTTATGTACAGCGGTTGTTGTTTGGCACTGCCCCTATGCTTGCTGTGTGGCATTGCTCCTATCCTGTTTACAGCGCTTGCTGTGTGGTCTTGCTGTTATCTTTTGTACAGCGGTTGCTGTGTGGCATTGCTCCTGTCCTGTTTACAGCGCTTGCTGTGTGGTTTTGCTTCTATCTTGTGTGCAGCGGTGGCTGCGTGGCATTGCCCCTATCCTGTTTACAGCGCTTGCTGTTTGGTTTCGCTTCTATCCTTTGTACAGCGGTTGCTGTGTGGCATTGCCCCTATCCTGTTTACCTCGCTGGCTGTGTGGCTTTGCCCCTATCCTGTTTACAGCGCTTGCTTTGTGGTTTTGCTTGTATCTTATGTGCAGCACTTTCTGTTCTGTTTTGCTTCTATCTTATGTGCAGCGCGTGCTGTGTGGTTTTGCTTCGTTGTATATACAGCGATTGTTGTGTGGCATTGCCCCCATCCTGTTTACAGCGCTTGCTGTGTGATTTTGCTTTATCTTATGTACAGCGGTTGCTGTGTGGCATTGCCCCTATCCTGTTTACAGCGCTTCCTGTGTGGTGTTGCTTCTATCTTATGTACAGTGCTTGCGGTGTGGTTTTGATTCTATCTTTTGCTGTGTGGTGTTGCGTGTGTCTTATGTACAGCGGTTACTATGTGGCTTTGCCCTTAGCCTTGCCCTTCACAGCGCTTGCTGTGTGGCTTTGCCCCTACAGTATCCCGTTTACAGCGCTTGCTGTGTGGCTTGTCGCTTATGCGGTGTACAGCACTTGCTGTGTGGCTTGGCCCCTATGCTGTTTACAGCGCTTGCCACCTGGCTCGGCCCCTATTCTGCTTGGCCCTTATGCTGTTTACAGCGCTTGCTCTGCGGCTTGGGTTTTATGCTGTTTTCTGCGCTTGCTGTGTGGCTTGGTCCTTCTGCTGTTTGCAGCGCTTGCTGTGTGACTTGCTAAACTTCAAACTTTCACTCTATTGGACCTTAAACCCTAAAAGTTGAGCCTTCGCCAAGCTTGTCCGAGTTGCGAGAGCATAAACGCTGAGCCCTAAACAGTAGACCCTAAACCTTTGGACCTTTGTTGCTTTGAAGTCGTGACATAGTCCCTGTTAGTGCAGTTTCACTCCTCAGACCTCGAACCACATGCCTCGCCTGGATTGTCCGAGTGTGAGCGCCGAAAGCTTTGGACTTAAGGTGTATAGACTGGTAGTTGTAGTATCCCGAACACACAGACCTCGTCTGGCGAGTCCGAGTTGCGAGAGTGTAAACCTTTGGACTTGAGTGGAAGAGGGAGTAGCGCACTTGCGGGAGCACAGTTACTTTATTGTTTCAGCCGTATTGGGCATGTGTCTAGCAGTTGATGGATCGGGCTTCCTTAGATTCGTCTCACTCAGCAGACTCTGAACCATATGCCTCGCCTGGATTGTCCGAGTGTGAGTGCCGACACCTTTGGACTCTAAACCCTGAGCCGGTTGGTCTTGCTTGTGAGCCGAGTCGGCACTGCCCAGGATCCGACTCCCACACCCCAACACCCCAAGATCTGATACTGGAGATCTCGTCTGCACCCCCCAGATCACGCTCGGATGATCCTATTCGTGTTACTGCCGATGCGGCAAGTCCGGACGCTAAGTCTCGCTAAGTGGAGGCAAAGAGTTGAGTTTGACTCAGGAAGCCGTCCTTGGGTCGTGCCAGAACCCTAGCCTGCAAACCGCATCTATTCCTTGTGCCTCATAGCATGCAGGGTAGACCGAGGCTGACCCCGACGAGCGATCTTGCAGCTCAGGCCACGATTGTCACGGTTACGGCATGATCGAAGATGGTCGAGTTTGCACTGCTCCGAGTGTCGGTGCTCGATTGCCAGTCGGCTTACGTAGCATCCGCTGAGTGGTACGAAGAAAATAAAGACCACCCGCACCCAACCAGAGCAACTGAAAACATTGCCCTGCCCTGTAGTCTGTGTAGAGCCATGGAGTCTCCGGGCAGTCGCGGAAGGCCATGTGTTGATGCGCTGTGCTGGTTTCCAAGTGCCGTTTGCTGTAGGGGCTCGTGGCTCGTGCCTTCTTTTCCCAGCTGCAAGGGCTAGCCCATCCTCGCTTCGGGCATTTTGGCATCGAGGACTGTAAGTCAGATCAGGGCCTTGGTGAATCCGGACTGGAGCCACAGCAGGATGGCCACGGGCGTCTGCTGTGGCCATGGCTACCCTCATGGCTGGGACCTGCTTCCAGGACTGCTTTTCTTCTGGCTCGTCTCACGTCTCCGCAATCACCCGAAGAATCGTTCAAGAGAGCGGGTGGCAACCAAACTTCCATGCGGACATCGGCCTCTAGCTTCAGGTTTGGGAAAGAGCTTGTCCTCGGCAAGTCCCAGTGTACGAAGTGGCATGATATCTCTCCGCAGCAGGCCCGGGCATGGTGGAGACGACCTAGCAATATGACCATCAGAGAGATGACCAGCAAGGCCTCAGAATGATGCGGCAGAGTAGGCATAGCTCCGAGCGCTTTGGGGCAGGCTATGAGCTCACGCCACGCCGTTACAGTTGGGCAGCCTAAAGGCGAGACATCGTGGCAACTCATTGAAACAGCAGGAAGCCATAGTGGACTCAGTGGACCTGTTGAGGCATCTCCATGGCAGGGAAGACCTTTAGCACCATGGCGAGGCGGTAGTGCTTACTAGTGTTATGAGGACTTTCTGACTTGTCTATCTGGTTACCATGATCTGCCTCTGTACCGGTAATATTTCGATGATCGTTCCTGCTACCAGTATCCATTAGACGCCTGATTGATTTGATGCATCGCTGACAGGACTGGTCTTGGCCTTCGTGCGTTTGGACCTATGTATGCTGTTGCAGCCTGGACTATACGAGATTGTATTTACTGTGCGAGATTGTATATACGGTCGCTGATGTGGTAGGGTCTTTTCTGCATTTTGTGTGCGCATGCCATGCCCCTGGTGTAGGAAGCTCCGTCGACGCCAGATGCAGCTGTTATCTGGCTCCACGGTCTGGGTGACACTGGAGAGGGATGGTCAGACGTTGGACCACAGTTGCAACAGCAGCTGCGCTCGGCACCTTGCTCAGCCAACGTTTTGCTATGTGCTTGTCTGTGCTTCCAAGACTTACGGAAGTCAAGCTCCCTCCTGGGGAAGCAGCTTGGAAGCGTGAGGTGCGTTTCCTGTTTCCCACGGCTCCCACACAGCCATCGCCTCGTCTGAACAGCAGACCACGAGCCCGTTTTTGCATTTGACTTCTCCGAGGCCGGTGACGGTGAACATGGGCATGTCGATGCCCAGCTGGTTGGGATCTCAGAGCAGACGTGTCGATTCTGGGTTTGGTGTTTGTCAGAAGGTTTGACATCAACAGCCTCGATCCGCAGCTTTTCCGACGAAACCCACCGGGCCTGGCGGAAAGCGCGGGCTACGTCCGGCAGCTCATCAAGGAACCAGCCGGGCCGTGTTGGGGCGATTTGTGCTCGATCGAACTATCGAACCTGTATGGGAGGAGCAAATCGAAGACGGAATAGAGCCAGGGCGCATCATCTTAGCTGGCTTCTCTCAGGGAGGTGCTGTGGTTCTGGAGGCCGGGCACATCCCATTTAGAAGCAGTCAAGTTGTGAAGCGTGGCTCAGGCAGCTTTGGGCACCACGGACTTCGCCGTGGGTGGCATACTTGTGCTGAGTTCCTTCCTCGGGACGGAGCTACCAGTGCAGCTGCCCAGCCCAGTGCCCGCCATCCACTTCTTCCATGGCCAGGCCGGGCCTTGCGGCCTTGGGTTGCGACGTTTTCTCTCCTTGCTGGGGAAGACGGGAAGGGGAGGGAAGGGGAGGGCGGGGACGGCGGGGAGGCGGATCAAGTGGTTCCCATCTCCTGGGGCGAGCGGAGCCTCGCGGAGCTGAAGGCCGAGCCGGACTGCACTGATGTGCACTGGGCGGCGCCTCTTCCCTTCTTCTCTTCTTCTCCTCTTCTCTTCTCTCCTCTCCTCTTCTCTTCTTCTCTTCTCCCCTAGGACTCTCGGTGCGTCTGTGTTTGGAGGTTTTCTCGTCCCGGGAGGCCAATGATGTCCATGCAAGCTTCAAGGCTTATCCCGGCATGCAGCATTCAGCCTGCGCAGAGGAGCTGCCTGGCAGCAGTCAGACTGACACTGCAGACTGCTCTGCTTGCCTGATTGCTGGCATCTGGTGGGCCTGGCATGCCTGGTGGGCCGGATAGACGGATCAAGAACTTCGGCTAAATGCCATGCCTGGAACAAACTCCAGCCGATGCTTGTCAGACATCAATGTGAATACCTTCCCCTTTGCCCGTTGACACCTTCTTGACATGGCGCAATGATGCACAACAGCAGCAAGAGCCACTGAGCAGAAGCCTTCTGGAATTGGAGAGGCTGCAGAACCAAATGCAAGCAGGGCCCAACGAAGAAAGCGCATGGCATACCATCCATGGAAGGGGGGGAGATGGAACTCGAAGGAAGTTGCTGGCTTTTGCCGCCTTCGCTGCTGTTGCCACACTCCTCGCCGCCGGAGCTGCCGAATGAGATGGTACACCGTGAGGTGAGCAAAAGAGGTTGAAGCAGTGTTTTCGTGCTTGCGAGCTAAGGCTTCAAGACATTGCCGCGGCCCTCACGGCTGTGTTGGCCGGGCGGTAGCATCCTGATGCAACGGACTGCGCCCAGAAAAAGGTGGTGACTGGTGCCCCATCGGTCACGACTTTTGAAGTTTTTTGGAATTCTTTCTCGTGGGATCAACGACAGGTGCTGGCCATGCTTGAGGCCATAGACTGCAATCGATTGGTAAATGCCCAGTGGCAGTCCCGGTGTCCCTGCAAGAGGTTGCAAGACTGAGCTTGAGTGACTGGAGGTCGCTAACACAGCTGTTCCGCTGGGAGGCGGTTAGACCAACAGGCGGTGCCTGCCCACGTTGAAATCCTCTTTCAGAGCGAGTGATGCTGGCTTGCGCTTTTCGATTGTGCTGATGCTGTGTCAGGGTCACTGCTGAGGGAGCAGGCCAGCTGGAGTGGTTGGAGCACGCATGAGCTGCAAACTAGCCCAGCTCGGAGCTGGGGCTGCCCCAAAGCACAAGAGCGGGATATCGGACCCTATGCTATCATCATGCTGACTGATGCTGCCTTGGAGGACAGCTTCTCTAGCAGTTTCCAAGAGCCTCGCGCCAAGGACCGTTTGTTGCGATGAACACGGGCCTGAGTGTAGATCGTAGTGACAACAGGGCTAAGTGATGTGACCTGACCAGCGTGCCCGGCTCACGAGCCGCAGCTCATGCACTGCACGGATGCCTCTGAAAAGGAGCGGACAACCCTCGTTGCCACGCCTGGGCAGAAGCCATCGCAAGAGTCACGAGGCCCAGTGCAGTTGCTCAACTGTCGCAAAGCCAAGCAGCCCGATGAGCAATGCTGGGCCTGTCGTGGCATGCGCCGTCTTAGCTCAAAAGTCCGTAGGTCCGGGATCCACTGCCTACGTCTCTTCATCGCCTCGCATCCGCTGCGGCCCAAAGTTCACTCTGCTTCAAGCATTGGGAAGTGGCGAGTGATCTTGTACTACACCGGTCGCATATAGACATTGTTATTTGCAACTAGTGTTCTGCGGGCTTGGGTACTAACCTTTGCAGCAGAATTGGCAACACACAGCAACCCAAGCCCTGCGGCCTGCGGCAAGGTCTGTTTCCTCAGAACTCAGAAGTGCACGGACATGTCTGGCAGAGGTTGGGGCTCAACGGACATCGTGGTTACAACACCACTCAAGTTTTGCATGCTACTCAGGCAAAGTCGAAACTGTGTTTGGTGGGGTGGGCACCCGGATCCGGGATTGTGAGGTGAGGAATTGGCGCATTTCAAGGAGGACGGTCTCTTCCCAGCCTGTGTTGTGATGGACGAGGCCAGCTAAGCATCAGTTCAATCTGCTTCATATCGGCTTCGGGTTTCTCGGGTGCTTAGGCCGATGCCCTCTTCCAAGGTTTCACGCGCCGGCATCTCGAAAGAGACCCTATAGGCCCTAGGTAAGGGGAGCCCTTGAAGAATTTCGCGCTGGCCCGTGAGGTGTGTATCTTTTCGAGATCTTTGGGGCCCTCCGACCTCGCCCGAAGCCTCGTCCTCGGTTCCGGGGACTGGCAGCCGCTAAAACAACCGTGTAGTAGGAATGCGATTACTAGTACTGTTGCTGTCAGTTTTACTATCCATTGCGCTAACTATGGCTAAGGCTCGTACCTTTGCTATTTGTTGTACTAGTTGTTGCACCTATATATTTGTTTATTGTGTATCATATTCCCTTGCGTGATATCATGTTACATAATATCATAAGGCACCCTATCATATGTTGTTATGTTATATCATATCTTGTTGTATTGTATGATATCACATCATGCCTTTGTACTCATATGGTACTACATTACAGTGTATTATTTGATGTTGTGTCACATTGTCCATGTTTGTCATATTGTTTCTTTTAATGTTACAGTATGTAATAGTATATCTTATGGTGTTTTGGCATGTCCTATTATATTACATCGTATTTCTATTGTATTGCACTAGTCTATGTTAGAATCTCACACGAACACAATGATATAATACAATATGCCATACTACAATACGGCATACTCTAATTTTAAACGCTTCGCGTCGCCCGCCTCGGCCCGGCTGCACACGTACGTGCCGAATTGGTTGGAGGTGTTTGTCCAAGGCGGGTCTAAGGTAAGCATCCGGAGCCTGCATCGCTACCCCGTGAAGAGTTGCCTTGCTGAAGAGAATTCTTGAGCCGAGATCTTGCAGGCTACGGGGGATTGCTTTTGCGCAAGACTTTCACAATCTGTGGCCTAGACTCAAAGCCCTAACGCTAGAACCTGGAGTAGCTTTCAGCTGCAGAGGGGGAGCGCCCAATCCATTCAAGAAGGCTGGCGGCAAATTCACGGGTTCGCAGAGAGGAGGAGCGGGCCCCTTTTCGGGATGGGGGGTCAGTGGGGAGGGGATTAAGGAACCTCTGACAGATTCGGCCGGGGCCGAGGCGAATATGACGTTAAATTGCAGTAGATCATGCTACACTGTGTTACACACTGCATGTAATCATCCACAGAACATATCATACCATAGCGTAGCATTACTCAGTATGTACACGGTTATTGCATATCACGAAACAACATCAGCAAGCCAATAAAATCGAAGAAAATAGCAGACATGATACAATATAACATGGTCGAGTATCATATATCATACTCAAGTCTAGCATCCCACAACATATCATAAAACAACAGAACAAGGGCCAGACATACTATGTGATGCATTATCACAAACCTACGTTGCATCATATGTCATATTTTATAATGTTCTCCAACACATAACACAACAACACAGCAGAACGCAACTAAAGTTAGTGAGATTATGAGATATATTTTATCATAACGTAATACAATATAATATACCATGTTGTGCACAACCGAAAGTAACACAGGATAATGTACCGCCATGTGACATAGCATATATACATCAACATCATACCGTACAATATCACATGAGCATGAACTGGTATATCCTTTCACAAGAATAACAATAACAATGATAAGAAGAAGAAGAAGAATGAACAAGAATAAAATGATACTAGTAGTAGTAGTAGTAGTAGTAATAGCAATAGCAATAACAGCAATAATCGGAATAGGAACAATAATAGGTATAGGTAAGGAACAGAACTACGTCATATGATATCCGCAAATTTGACATGAGATGAAAGGCCATGAATTATAACTATAGCGGAGCATAATATCCGTCTTGGTCGAGTGCGAATGCCGTAACACGTAACATGCTATCATACTTCATAAGACAGGTTAAGGTCATAGAGCATAACATGACATCGCGCATAGTGTCCCCAATCCTGGACCTAGTGATCGCACGTCGAGAGCGAGAAAGAGAGAGCGAGAGACAGAGAGACAGAAAACCAGTGCTTGTTTAGCAGGTTACAAGAGTTGCTGCAGAGGGGCCTCATCGAGTTAGCTGCAAACTACAGACTGAGAGCGCGCGCGTGCGGGGACAGTGGGGAACGGCCATCTCTTGGCTGTGTGGAAGAAGAAGAGAGATAACATGACATAACGTAACACATATCACAGTATCATGTTAAAGTTTAATCTGCTAAACCATATTATGTTGTGCTGTGCCGCCTTATGTTGTATTCGATGGCATCACATCTTATTACACCACATTAAACAATCTCGTGTTATGTGACATGTTTACTCTAATATTCACTGCGATAGATCACTGTGATTATCACTATGACGACTACAACTGCGATTACTATCACTAAATCACTATTTCTACAGTACTGTTCATCCCTAATCCTCTTGCCATTACTACTTGGTTTGATGGTTCTTAGTTACTTTCACTTACTAGTATTAATACTTCTTGGTACCAAATACTAATACGAAATACTATACGCTAAGACTAGCCTGAACGATTGGAGCATGACGCAGCTGTGTTAACTGCTAGCATGATGGGGAACTCTGGCCCCTTGAATCGTTATCCTGGCCACCTATGAACTGCAATGCATGGAGATTGGGTTGATGTGGGCATGCTGTCCTGCTGGTCTGTGAGATGTGAGCCTAACTGATCGCTGTCCTCAACAACTCAATCTGTCGTGAATTGTGCGACGTGGTCCTTTTGTGAGCGGATCACTGTGGTGGCTGAGCAGTTGATTCAACATAAATTCTACTGCAAGGGTCTGAGAATTAGGGTGAATAATTTGAAGTGCAATGCATCAAGGCGGCAGTTTGCTGCATGTGCAAGAAATCAGTGCATTGTGAGAATGCATAAAGCGTGCAATTGATGCTATCCTTTTATCACATGAAGTGATGCGCAGCTGTCTGAAAACTGATGGCTGCGATGAAAACCATCCCATGAACAACTCATGAGGAGATGGAATTCACTGAACTACTGGACCTACTGCCCTGCATCGCGTACTCAGCCAAGCAGGAGGCAAACAATACTATATGCTAAAACTAACACTAACACTTACGACGAATACGATTACGAACGAATAAAATGCCAATAGAGTACGAAATATCAGTACCAAACTAGTACACATTACGAAGTGAGAAACGCGAAATTTCGAGTTACTAATTACTATTGCTGTTCTTGTTCTGGTCAGGATTCGACAAGCAGACGAGGAGAGGCAGCGTCTTCCAGACATGATTCCGACGCAGCGCAGGGCTCAGATTCATGGCCATTGTGGGTCCAGCAACAGTGAAAGTCACATCTTTCTCGGCAGGTTTGTCTTTTCAGTTGGATCCTCAGAAAGCACCAAACCCCATCTTTATGTCTTGTTTACCACCTCTTCCGGGCGCAGGCGGCCACGATGGTGCATGTCGGCCCGTTTAGTGAAGGAAACATGTTGAGGGCCCGCCATGTTTTGCCAGACCACCACACAGTGCAGACTGTCGGTTGCGCTTGGATTGTATTGGACCTCTGAGCTTTGTAGCTACAGACGTGGTGCAGGGGGTTTCCAAGGCAGCCGTTTGCAGCCACTCTTGGCTCCGACAAAGCTGAGGAAGCTTAGTGCTGGGGTACCTGGTAAGTCCAGGCCGACTGCTCTCAGATGACGTAGATGCGAACTTGAGCAATGTCACCTCTTGACGCCGACTGTGGATGTAGGAGATGTTGGCATGCGAAGTGAGGTCCCGCAGGCATTTCCCGCTCAAGTCTCCAATAGTCCCAGTGTGAGGGCCCATGAATCGTGAGTTCCCCAGTGTACTGCTGTTCGCTGGCTGGGCTTTTGTGTGGAAGTCCTGTGGGTATGATCTGACACATCCGTTTGTGATTTTCAGCAGTTCAGACAAAGCTATGCGTTGAAGGTCATGCAGCAGCCAACAGATGACGGCGATGCCCAGCAGGGTGAGCTTCCGTGGCTCAGCTGTCAACTGGCACAGATTCTTGAAAGAACTGGTGTGGTGGTCATGTGGTGATTCAAGGACAGTACGGACTGCCGCCCGTGAGCTTGGACTTCTCTTGGCGACACGTCCGCACACAACGACCTGTTGATTCCTTGTTGGTTCGATACCGCCACTTCAAATTGCCAGCGACACTCCCGAGTCCTAGGCAGGACATGAGCCCGGGCGTGTAGGCAGCATGTTCAGCAGCAGAACTGAGGGCCATAAAGTGTCCTTTCTGTAGTGCTGATGGACATGTAGCAGCGTGCGGCAGTGTAGAATTTCTGAAGAAGCAAGGAATTAGCACAGCTCATGTGCATGCGAGGTTTCAGTAGTTCTGCTGTCCTTTGACGAGCTGAACCCGGTGAAGGCGGGATGCGGACACGAGATCCTTAGACTCTCTGCAAATGGCTGCGCAGCTGCCGGGAGGTGTTATGCAGCTACACAAGCTGGTTCATGGGCTTCTCCGAGGCAGACCGGAGCAACAACAGTTTGGGAATCGAGCTCACTTCACAAATGTCCGGCAGGTTCACCTGGGAGTTTTCGCCAGTCTGTTATTGCTTGCGCTGGGGATCAACCAGCGCGACCATATTCTATACAACTGTGCGAGGACAGTGCTGCTTGCAAGGTCTGCCCTACCAGATACAGCTCTCGGAAATATCGCTGCTGCAGCGTGTCTGTGCGAAGGATCTTTTTCAGGTGTACATTTAACAACATATTCTTCCGATCCGTGGAGATCGTGGGCATGGAAAATCTGCCCAAGGACAGGCGCCTTCAGAGGGCATGTGCCAAGGCAAAGCCCAAACCGCAGAAACTAGTGTGGACCTTGGCTTCAGGAAGGTCCTGTCATCATCACCGGAAATCACAACAACCAGCGGCTTGATTGAAGTTCTGCGATGTTGCCATGCATGATCCATGTGGTTCGGCATTGCAGATCATGCGTGTAGTATAGACTCGAGAAAGCTTCGTTTGCTTGTCCATGCTATTCTCATACTGCAGCCCGGTGTTATCAGGTTTGTTGATGGCTTGATGCTGTTGACAAACTGCCCGCGTGAGATTTCCTTCATGATTGCGCAGACGCTTGGCTTCTATGCAGTGAGCTTTAGTTTGTTTTGCGGTGACTTCAAGAGTCGACAAGGTGCCCCTGTCATTTCCAAGCCTTCCACTGTGATGGGAGACCTGCGTGTTCGGATGTTGGGCATGCCCAAGGAAATCGTACGATCGACCATTCGTCGGTTTTCTGGCGCAGCTTGGATCTGCTAAGCCTTACAGCCAGAAGATGCATCAGCTACCAAGCACAGAGGCGCCTTAAGCAAGTCCGACACAACTCTGCAGACCAAGGCGTGCTTTTCACTGCATCCCAGTCGCACGGCCGCAGGCGCTGCTGACCGAGTCCTCACTCGTAGCTTGACGAGTGGGTTCCCCCACTCCATGCAAGAGCGTTGGACTGCGTCCAGGATATGGCCTATACAGGACAGGGGACGATAAAGCTGGAACAAGGCTCAGCAAAAGTGCCGCTTGGCTGCAAAAGTGTATGGCAATATTCACATTTGCTGTAGAGGGTTAGACATGTTCAATGTGACTCGTTGTTTTCTCTTCTTCCCTGATCCTTGTACCTGCTCCTGCGTCTGTTATCTTGTGATTTTTGGGTCCTCCTGCCCTTCGTGCTGCTGCTGCTGCTGCCGCTCCTGCAGCTGCTGCTTCCGCTGCTGCTTCCGCTGCTGCTGCCGCTGCTGCTGCTGCCGCCGCTGCTGCTTCCGCTTCTGCTGCTGCTGCTGCCACTGCTGACTGCTAAGGCAGCTGCAACTCTGGTTTTGCTGCTGCTATTCCTGCTGCTGCTTGACTAGCTTTTGCAGCCCTTTCCTCAGTTCAACATATATAGAAAAGGTGTATTCGGTTTTTTCCGCAAGTGTTCGGCACACTAATCATAGAACGAAGTGCAGTAACCGTTCAGGGGGCGATGTGGATTCCGTTCATGACATAGTCACGAAAGCTCCTCGTGAAGGAGCTTCGTTCATTACCTCACAGAGTGAGCTTGGGGGGGCGGGGGTGGGCCCGAATTGGTGGGTTTTTTCGGCTATCCCCCATCTGGAGCTGGGCAAAACTCTGTTGCCAAAGGAGCTTGTTTTGGGCCAGATTTCGGTCCTTTTGGATAAGTGGCTTTTTAGACGTCCAAAGGAAAAACAGGCCTCCTCTGATGCTGCTGATGCTGGCCTGGGCGTGTCGGCTGATGCTGCTGATGCTGGTCGTATGCTGCTGATGCTGGTCGTATCGTGGCCACGTTGCGCGTGCGTCTCTAGCATTCTTGCTCTAGGCGTGCTGCAACATGTCTGTCTGTCTATGTTTCGCGACAAGTTGGTATGTTGGGTCAAAACCTGCTTCACCTGTCGCAGTCTTTGTCTGGCAAGGAGTTAATATGTTGGATCAAAACTGCTCTTATTGACATCTTGGATCAACACTGCTCCAGCCATTCTCGTTTTCTGCAACTTTCTGTCTGCTGCAATGCGGGCTTGCTCCTGCAGCTTCGTTACCAGGGCAGCATCAGTGAGAAGCAAGCTGAAACTTGGCATTTCTGAGTGTCGTTGTGTCGCCAGCCCTGCCCCTGCTAGAGCTTTCGTCCCAGCCCGTGGCTCTCAAGTCTATTTTTGAAGCTAGCCTGTCCTGGTTGGGAGGCAAGGCATCGACACCCACTTCAGCGTAGAGGCCCTGCTTTGCTGTTGTCCACACAAATCATCACTCCGCGCCGTGGCCCTTCTCGTGACGGCCAGGTGCCTCCCGGAAGCCAGATCAACGTTCAGGGGCATGAAAAGTTGCTGAAGGTGAAGGAGGCCGGAGGGCCACAGCCTGAGCCTCACAGACTATCTGTGGCTGCATATGGCGAGGTGCAGAGCAACACTGAGTTGACAGTGGATGTGCCGGCTACCTGCTCGGCAGCAGCGGGCTTTAAGGTGCACCCCAAGGCACAGATGTCACAGGGCATTCGAAAGCATTTTCTTAGGGCCCAGGAGTGCTGGATGTAGCAGGTCGACCAGTCCGCAATGTACGAACAAGTGTACCCCGTTACTTCATATTGAAGGCCTCTTCGCGAGCAGCACGGCTTCTGCTGCAGGTACAAAAACTTGTGTTCGGGCAATTGCCTGGGAATTTTCCCTGAAGGCGCGGTTCCGGCGGAATGCGGTTCCGGTGTTTCATGCTCATTCATGCTCCTGGGCGGGCCAGGTGGAAGCCATGACAGAACAGACCTGCTGCCCCTCAAAGCCGGAGTGGCAGTCATAGCTCTGGAAGCGTTGCGTGCTGACCTGAGGGGCTTCATAATTGCTGACAGCTGCTAGAGCTGCTAGGTCGCTATCTGCAGGCTTTACAGTCCTGGCCAATCTCAACCTGAAAGCACAATGCAGCTACACGCCCCAAGGGCGTCACCACATCAACGTCCCCATCGTTCCGGTGGGCCTGAACTACTTTCGAGGACACCAGTTTCCCAGACATGACTTATGATTTCATGGGCTGCACAAGTGCTCCGCTTCAGTGCTTTGCTCGTCTAAGGTTTGGTGGCAGAGTAGCCGCCTGCATGAACTGGCCCGATGCAGATCATGGCTTTGGGCTTGGGCGCTTTCCTGACCAGGTCATGGAGTTTGGAGCTCCTTTGATGTCGCAGAGCTGCAATGGTTCGTTGCGCATGCAAAGATGATCACCGAATTGTGGTTTCGAGCAGCATGCGAGGATATCAGAGGACCCGGGCTCTTTGAAGTGAAGCTGTCGTGCCTGATAAGGGCCATGCACCAGATCACAGCTTAAGCTGCCTGTCAAGCGCCTAAGCTATGAGTCGCTCTGCACCCACCAGCGATTTGCAAGCCGCAGTGCGTCCATTGTCAGAGGATCCGTTCACTTCTCTACTATGATGTGCTGCAAGTTGACAGAGCGAAGCCTCAGCAAACTGCAAGGAGATCCACGCCATGTACGAGACCAACCGCCGCGAGGCAACGGAAGAGGTTTTGAACCAGGTGGCCGCCGCCATGCGGAGCGCACCGTTCTCAGGCTGATGTCAACCTCCGCTCCCGCGATGGAACTCTTGCTCTTGCGATGTTGCAAGGTGATAGTGCCAACGGAAGATTACAAAACTCTCCAGCAAATTTTCATGGTCCATGCCCCAGGGCATTCTGCCAAGCTTTACTGCATTTCCATGTGTCCATGATTCGAAGTGCTTCGCCGTGCCTGACCTGCTGTCTCCCACAAGCGGATGCCAGGATGCTCGCAGATGTAGAAGTCTAGGCGTAGAAGTCGTTCGCAAGCTGCGCCGGTGGGTGAGGACGAGACGCAAACGCAGGCACCTTGGGGAGCTCAGAGGTGGTGTATTTTTTTGGGGTGTGGAGTGAAGCGCTTCAGACCCGCCTCCTCGACAGAGCCGCCCTTGTCGCCGTCGCTGCCACACTACCATCGCTGCCATGCCCAGGGTAGGCACTTCAGTCTGTGCCCGTGCATTGATGCAGAGCCTGGCAAACATGTCTGTGCTGCACAATTCGTCTGAGGCCAAAGCTCCTACGAGGAGTGGGATTTTCACATGTTAGCACTTAGCTGCAGCAGTGGTCTGGTGAAGGCGTGGTCGTGGCGGCCGCACTGCGGCACAGAAGGCTCAGGCACTGCTTGAAGGAGTTTCATTCTGTTCGTGGCTTTCAGAGATGTTCTCGAGGCCCGTGGCCGTGGGCCGCCAGGGCGTGGTCGAGGCAGAGGGCGGGGAGCTCCTGAGAAAAGCCGCGGACGTGGGGGGGGCTCCGCCCCGCGCCGCCGTGGGAATGGGGGCCGTGGAAGCCGTGGAGGCCGGCCCCCAAACTCAGGGAGAGGAAGCGGCGGAAGAGGGCACGGAGCAGGGCGAGCAGGACGTGGTGGACGAGGGCGGGGAGGCAACGGACAGGAGACCCTGAAACGAAGCAAGGCGCGGCTGCAGTGATTGGCTGTTACACTAACTGCCACCAGCTGAGCACGGCTGTTGCGTGAGCTTGTACAGGTGGAGTCTCCCAGACAGTCATCGGTATCGCAGACGCAGACGCGAGGACATCACTTCCCCCGCAGCAAGTGGGACAGCGTGTGAGTCACGACATAGAGCAGAAAGGACGTGGCGTGAGCAAAACCGTCTTTTCGCCAAAGATTACCCTCGGCCGACCTAAGTTGCAAAGTCGCGGCCAGGACCAGAATGAGATATGCGTCGTTCACTGTGAGATTAAACAGCACGCCTGCGTCAACGGTCGAAGGATGGCGAGGCCGGCGACAAGAACTCTCGCCTGGCCGCACTGGCTGCATGGAATGCAGCAGCTGATGCAGAACGTCGCGACCCTCAGCATCCTTCGAATAGTATCCCGGACAGAGTATGTCAAGCATCCTGGTGGTTTCTTTCGTGGACTTTCGTGGAGCTGGAGTATCGAGGCCTTGAGGCATCGATGCGGCGGCGTCACTCGACAAAGCAGCGGGAAATTCCAGCTTTAGGCTGGCAATCACCAGCCGAAGTCACAGAACCACAAGCATCAGCTTCCGGAAACAGACGCCAGGCCGCGCCATCCGCATTGCCGAGAAGAACGCACCGCGAGGGCACTACGATGCGACGCAGTCGCATCGAAGAGGGAGCTGGTTCTGTAACGCGCGGGGGCAGCTGTCTCGCGACTGCCTCTGAACTGTGCTGATGCATAGAGAGAAACAGAGACGCCTGCAACCTCAGGTATTGCAACTCCCAAGGAAGGCGACCCCGGAGGATATCCAGCCCTTTGCTCGCAGAAGGAGGTGTTACGAAGTATTTCGATGCACGAACACTCAAGACGAAGCCTCACCCTATGTAAGCTTCGACAACTTCCTCCATTAAGGAAGAGTTTCCGCAAGCGAGCTCTGGTAACTCATCCTGACAAAGGCGCGGCAAGAGTCGGTGCATATTGATTATGAACTGTACTTTGCCTATTAGGTTTCGTTGCGGTTAAGCTAGACACATTGTGAACTGCTTGCACTAAAAGGAAAGGGTGCCACATGCTGCTAAATCCTGGGAACGGCGGGTGCTCCTGACCAGGTGGTCGGCCGGAAGATTTTCAAGCTGTGGTCACTGCCTTTGAAGTGCTGACAAACAGCCAACATCGCGAAGAGTACGACAGGCCGGTGGTCTGCCCTAAATCCCAAAAAGGGAAAGGTTTCCTCGCTCTCCTGGTGTGAGAACGAATCTTGCATGCCTGTCATGTACTTTGCGCGAGGTCTCTGAATGCAACGGGCAACACAGACGGAGGCGTGTTACAATTGCTTGAAATGGAACAACTTCAGCCAGACGCATGTCAAGTGCTTCCAGGCATGGATGCTGGCTCCTTCGACATGGACGCCGTCACAGACATGGGCAGTGAAGAGCTCGCCGCTCGCAGAGGCATGCCAGCACTTGGCTCCTGCCTTTCAGCATGCCTTCACTCCAAGGTACTTTAAGGTACGTTGAACTACCAAAGCCTACTTTTTTCGTAGGGCGGCTGTAAGTCTACATTCGGACCGTTGGGATTCATACTGAAAACCTAGAGAGAAGGAGGTTGTGGCAGTTTGAAGTAAGGGTTTCAGGCGGTTTAAGGCACAGGGCCTAGTCCGCGGACGTGTGCTTCCGCGATCCAAGGAGCGGTGCGCGAGGCGCTTATCCGGCTGTGCTCTGCGAGCCCAGCAGAGCAGAAGCGGATACTGAAAGAGCTCCAAACAGAGGTGCAGGAATGTGGGAAGCTGAGACCGCCAAGTTCGAAGCCTTGTGACTTTCTTCGCAGGTTCTGGAAGAAGCGATGGAATTTCTTCAGAGTGCTCATGCGACTGGGATTGTCTAAGATGAAGGTTGGCCAGGAGGGTGTAAAAGCCAAGGCGAAGAGCGCTTGGAACATGGAGTTCACTCAGTTCAGGCGAATGAGTGCTTGATTCTGATACAGCTTGACGCTATGTGCCGCTATGTACCATGCACCCTCTCAGATCTTATTGCATGGCAGGAACGCGGAAAAATCCAACAGTCTGTCTATGGCTGGTATCTCGATTTTGGACATGAGTCGCAAGAAAGCTCGGTCGTTGCTAGCGCTTCCTAGACATGCATCTTATCTTGACGAACCTTTTGCAAGCCACTTTCGCCTGGCACACAACTCAGGCATCTATGCAGCTGCTTGGGTATGCACTGGAAATTTTCTTTTGAATGCGTCCAACATGCGGCTTGACGTGCAACTTTGGTGGGTATTGCTACCTGAGGACATGAAAGGCCGATATGCTGTGGAGCTCTCCTGGGAAGGCATGAGAGCCTTGGCTAAATAGAAGCACGTTCGAGTTGTCCAGCACGTGAACGTTTTCTGCTTTGCATGGTGTGGTAGATGGCGAACTTCCAAGGTGTGCGCACGCAGACCACGGTCTCCCTTTCAGAAGCAATTGATTGGCACATCACGCTGACGCAACTCAAGGATTGGCAGCGACATCTTTTCAGAGGGGCCCAGTGGGCCCAGTTGCCGAAACTGGCTGCGTGAGTTTTCGGCTTGATGATTCGGAGGCCAGAGCGGTGGACAGAATAAATCTTGGCGGGGGCCCTACGGCTTCTGAGCTCCTACGCTCCTTTGGGATGCCCTGCCACCCGGAAGGGACTTTCTCTAAGGTTACAGCCCACAACTCCCTCTGACCCAAGAGGAGCTGGCTGTAGGACACTCGCCTGCACAAGGGGACGTGGGCTTCGGTCATCTTCAGCCATGCCTTCGGAGAGTGCCTGTCGGCTTGTCGGCTTGGGTTGCCTCCTTGCATCCCTTCGACACAAAGGGAAGTAAGGAAACGCAAGGGAAGCATTTTGAACCTTGCCCAAAGCCGCGCCCCAGCACAGGCTACAGGACAAGCCCTGCAATGTACCTCAGCTTCTACTGCACCTCGGTCTGCGTATTGGGTCCGGTACGAACCGGCAATGGTGTGCTGCCTTGCGATTCCAAGGTGACTGGGGCGAGGACGAGGGCAAGCGCCAAACGATCACTCCAGCCACCTCCGATTTGTCATTGGCTGTAAAGATTAAGCACCGCAGCTTGGAGATCAAGATTCATGTGGGCTGGCATTCGGCAGCTAGGCTACCCGGGAATCGGAGAAGGACTTTGCCCTGTTCAACCCAGGATATGATGACATCTTTGCGCAGGAGGAGGAGGCGCTGGCCGAGGGCGGCAAAAGTTCAGCAAGTGGCCATAAGCAGCTCAGCCGCCTCATTTTAGGATTCGTGTCAATACGGAACTTGGTAGTAAGTACTAGCCATAGTCTTAGTATTAATCTAGTTCCTCGTGCCTTGGCCTTGGCCTTTTGAGCCCAGGCTGCGAGCCTTGAAGCGCGAGGTCTGTGCCTCAGAGCCTTGGGCCTTGCATGCCTTGCCTGACATGTGCCCTGAGATCATTCTTGAGTCCTGCATGCCAGAAGGTGGCAACATGGATTGAGCAGGAACTTCAGGCCGGATGCTGCACTTGCTTTGGAGAGTTTGGGGGTGCAAGGCTTCTGGTTTGAGCTTCAGGGCGTGTATACTGAGAGCTGCATAGGACAGGGTACCCAAGACGCCCTATAGCCCCCTAACAAGTTCGACAGCATATTAATTTCCGAACTAGCCCACCGCACACCGCTGGCAGGAAGAGTTTGCAGTCTTGAAGATCATGGCTGCAGAGCTCCGGAATCGGCACAAGAAAGCGGCTGCTGTGCTTTCACCAGTTAGATGGACTCGACCCATGTTTGTGCAGTCTGGGGACATTTCAGCACCAACGCGCTGCTCACAGTGATCCTGTTGTAGGATACTGATATCATGCAACAAGCGACAGCTTTGTAGCCACTCTGGCGCTCCGAGGAGCGTGAAGACTGGAGAGAAGAGGCCCAGAGTGCCATCGAGCTGCGGGATCTGTAGCTTGGCTCCAGGCGGCATCGCTTCTCGGAAATCTTGCCACGAAGTCTTCGTGTGCTTCTGGAAAAACGCTTCTGCTCCAAGGCTTGGCCTGGAAATGACTCTCGGCGAGAAGCTGACAGTACGTGCTCACACGGCTCAGACACGCCAAGTTGTCCAGTGATGTGAGCGGAGGACCGGCTTGCATACATCAGTCGCAAAGCTGAAATACCTGGACACCGAGCAGAAGTCTGCAACGCGGTCACTGCTTGTGGGAAACTCGCCGTGTCAGTATGGACATGAGACATGTTGGAATGACCATCATACTGAACTGTCGCTGTGCTCGCTCGACGTGATGCAGCTCAGGAGATCTGTCTTTGCGACTGAAAGCAGGTGCCGCATCTGCAGCTTCATTTCGCCATCGAAACGTTTTGTGTCGGTCACAGCTTCCTGTGGTACCCAAAGGACCTGAGAACCAAGCATCGTCGTCACATATGGCAGCTCAACGATCGCCTCGGAGCTCGGCGAAGCCCACAAGGGGCACAAAGGAGATTGCCGACGTCAAGACCAACGCCGCACAGCCGGCAGAGGTGCGACGGAAACAACTCAGTCCCGTTCCCGTCTTTTGGCGATAAGCATGGCTTGGGCAGGTTGCGATAGCCCACAGGTTTGGGGTGCTTTCTCTGTTATACTGTGGCTCTATGATCCTGGTCTGGGACAAAATTTACATTTGCCGGGAGCCGTTGTGCTCGACGGAGTTGGTCTGACCGGGGCTTTCAAGGAACTGTAAGCTTGAAAAGCTAAGACACAGGTTCGTCATCTTTTGGTGACCACTACCCCTTGGAGCCCTTGGAGCCCTTGGAGCCCCCTTAAACTCTTAAACTCCCTGGACCTCGTCTCTAAGGCACGGCCTGGTGCCTCTCAGCCTTCTGGCCGACGCGGCTCTCTGGATCCGGAGGAATGCGGGGAGTACCAGCGGCGCTCTGCAGAAGACTTGCGGAAGGCCATCCTAAGCCCCCTGCTTCCCTCCTCGCAGACAGGGCGTCAGCCTGATGCAGTAATCCGGGCGACGCTGAATCACTCAGCCCTGCCCGGATGGTGTGCACTTCGGGCATGTGCCCGGGTCGTGCGTGTGACCGTGGATGCGCATATAACACGGACATTCAAGAACTTCGTCTACAACGAACACTGGTTCCAGCGACTTGGCCTTTTGCTCGTGTCATCTTGGGTGCTTCGCTTTGAAACACGTTCTCTTCTGCCTCGAGGTGGGAGAACAGCAACTTTTCTCGTTTTCCCATGGCGCAGCGCCTGTGCCGCTTCATGTCGAGCCCGACTCACCGGAACCTCTTTTCATACATGGCACCGTGGCTTAAGACTCGCCTTCTGCACGGAAACCTGGCAAGCTGTCGGCAGCCAAGGATCTTGGGAGAGCCCCGGTAGACGCGTTGCAGGACAGAGCACTCGCTGTCGGAGGCTTCCAAGGTAGGCGCTAGCGGAAAGAAAGCGGGCTGCGGGGCTGCGAATGCAGGACGTGAATGTGCAGACGGCCATCTCACGTATGCCTCGGCTACAGGACAGGACTGAAGACCGGAGTAGAGGTGGGTTGGCTTTGGGATGTGGAAGGACGTGGTCTTCCCGATCGACGGATGGGCTTCCTCCGCAGATCGTTCCCAGTTTCTCTCCTGCTTGCCTCCCGGTGCTTCTGCCTGGGGTCGTCGCACCTAGCGAAAAAGAGCTCAACTCCTTGGAGGAGCCCTGCTGTAGCATAGGACTTGTCTCACAGCGTTGTGAGCCAGCGCTTAAAAGCCTGGGGGCGGTCCGACCATTATTTCGCACACCGTTCTTCATGACACTGGGAAAAGATCCGCTGCCGCGGGAACGCCCTTCTACCATCAAGATCTCGTGCCCTGAAATCTGGGGCGACGGTCTTCTTTGAGTATGGGGCCACGGGGTCGGATGAGCACGAACCAGGACTGCCAACCGAGTAGAATTGTGTAGTTTGAAGTGCACTCCTGACCCTGCAAGCCAGGGTCCTTTGGTTGTCAGTATGAGGCTTCCACATGCTCTCCAGCGAGGAATGCCAAGTGGAAGTGCTGTCAGCTGTGTTCCAAAGCATCATGCTTTTCAGAGTTAATTGCTGCACCTGTTCGGCTGGGAGAATGGACCGTGAGTCTGGTGTCAGTGACGGAAAAGAGCCGGTACATCTCGCCACAGTGCGGCTGATCTCCGAACCTGTCTGTCTGTCCGTCTGTTTGTGCTATTCTGTGCTTGCACAAGACAACAGCTGTGCAGGTGAACAATGAACAGCTCGTGGCTGGAAGTTTGCTTACTGCATGTGAAGAGCCGACATCAGCCAAATTGTAAGTCCTATTAAGTTTAGACAGCATCGCGAAGCGTCTTTGCTAGTTGAACGCGCTTAAAGGCCCTGACTGTAGCTGCTCCCGAGCCCGAAGTCCCGCACTTTTGAGGTCCGGCGCCTTTGGGTTAAAGAGGGCCTCAAGTTGAGCCCGTCGAAGGTGGGCTTTTCCTGGCTGTTCTGCAAGCTTATAGCTCGAGATATTTCGTTGCACGAGGCCATGGATTTGAACCGCCGCTTTGCAGTGGCGAGCCCAAGCATGCGAAGCGCGCGAAGCCTGAATCCTGGCAACATCGTCTTTGTTTCCGAGGTTGGGGTCAACCGAATCCTTCGACTGGCTGATCGTGCCTCTGGGGGGGCGGGAAATATCGCAAGCAACGAGCGACGTGGCCGCATGTCGTGTTCACATCCGATTTTCGGAGATACTCCTTGTCCGCTGCCATGTGCTCACTGCCGGAGAGGCTTGCTTCCCAAGATCTTCCAGCAGAAAACCAAGAGCGCATGCCTGAGAGTTTGCCAAGACCTGCACCAGCGAATCTAACATACGCACAGGGTTCAGAGCTGTATGAGGCCACTGTCGAAGCAAGAGCTCCAAGCATTTCAGGACTCCTGAAGTGGCAGAGGGCAAAGTGTGCGGGTGTATATGTGCGTTGGGGAGAGGAGCTCCGAACAGAACTGGAAGGGCCTCTCAGCACAATTGGAGACTTTAGGACTTTAGCGTCACCAGCGAGCACGGTCGCCACGACTGCCCCGACGCAGGTACATGACAACCCTGAAAAAGCTCGGCATTCGGGATCACCAGGCTGCTTTGCCCTTCTCGCTTGTGGAAGGACTTTATGCACTGGTCGGCCTGTAGCACAGGTACCTCAACTTGTGTGGTGGACTGCAGGGGATCTCATTGGCCGATTTATGTACCTCCTGGCAGCTTGCCGGTAATCGGCTGCCTCAGTGTTGGCGACCGAAGCCGGGCCGGCTTGCAGCAGCCGAGGTTTCAATGGCTATGGGAGTTCTGCCGCAGCTAATGCGTCACCGTCTGCATTTGATACTCACAAACTTTCCAGCTGTAGAAGAAACATGCGTGCAACAGCTGCACAGAAGTCCAGGTTCAATGTGCCGCTTATGCTCTTGGCGAGCCGTTTTGCCAGCGTCGAGCAGCAAAAGTCGCTGAAATCCTCCAGCGTGAAGTTGGCGGCCAGAGACGTGGCTGCTTCCTGAGACTCTCTCCATCCCAAAGTCCCAAAGGCTGCAGAAACCCTGCGCCGTGACTGTGCCAAAGGTTATGTCGTACAAAGTGATCTACGTGCCTGTTGCTCAGTTGCTCAGTTTTGGGAGGGCGGCCTTACAAGTAGCGCTCTCGAGCTTGCCTCCCCGAGGTTGACCTTCATTCCCGTCCTGTATGTGGCTGGGATAAAAAGAGGATGGGACAGGGCACAGGTGTGCTGCAGTTGTCTGTCAGAACTTGAGGTCATTTATGGCATGCTGCTTTGGGCATTCACAGATTGGTGCCTGACCTCCAGAATTCTGATTCTGCACCTCGGCAAAGTCTACCGAGCTGTTGTGCCGCGAGGAGCTGCAGAAGCTAAGGTTGAGCCTCCCTTTGTTTGCGTTCTGGGGCATGAAGGCTTGTACCCAGAAGTCGGCGTGAGTCACAATATATGAGTTATGACCGTTGAACTGTGATGGAGGCGAGCGAGCAGGGCGTGCGAGCCTACGTGGACATTGTGCCATTGTTCAGGCAGGCTCAAGGCCTTCTTGAATACGGAAGTTTTTGATCTCAATCCCAAGTTGAAACGTGAGGCGTCTCGTGTTACCAGAAGATCGCAAGGAGCAGGATCTCCTGCCTGCGCGGCGTGCCGCTCGCTGGAAACGGGCTCGGTTGATGGGACGGTGCAACTTCAACAAACGGAGCAGGATTCAATGCCATAGCACTCCGATAATACATGCTGAATGCCAATGGCTGCCATGCTGGGGTAGCTTGTATGCTGGGAGGCTTTCGCAAAGAGAGCCCTGCGTGCTGTTTGTCTAAAAGCCTAGAAGCTGAAGAAAGCGGTATGCCAGTGTAGTACACGCTCTGCACCTGCATGTGCCATCAAAGGATGAGAGCGATTTTGTGCCACCTGAGGCGCAGCTGCAGCGGCATGTTCACAAACTCGTGACGTGCCTAAACACGGTGTTGGCGTTGAGAGCTCTGCTTGCAGCTTTGCCAGAGGGACCAGGGAGCTGTCTCACGCTGCAGGTTGGAACCTTTGGTCCGCGATTAGGTGATCTGTACTATGAGAAGGATGTGGAACGACTCTCAGATGACGTGCAACATGCTGAGGCGTGATGCTGAAGCGGCAGTACAACTCGGAGCCTGGCACAATTTCTTGACACCTGAACTGAGGACTGGACGAAGCACATGAGTGCCTTCGCGAAAGATGATGCAGGCAGCCGCAGTCCAAGAAGAAAGCCATCGGACCAGAACCAGTTGAAGGCCGGAGAAGATTTAAACTGATTTTGGGTTTCACTTAAAGCTGCCCATGGCATCTTCTACAATATTTCGCTAGATCACCGCCGGCAGAAAACAGAGCTGTGCTTCGTTAATGAGTGGGGTATCGCAATCAAGACTTCCAAGTTCGCAAGATGCAAACTGATGGAAGCAGTCTTCCGCAGCATGAAATTCCGAGTGAAAAGTAGTAGCAGTGGGCATGCAGTTTCGGATAGGTTTAGTGACTAGAAAGACAGGTTCGGCGAGTTTTCTCAATCTGGGTGGTAATATTTTAATAATGGGAACACATGGAACACCGTGTCGGGCAGCAGCTGTTTGTGACAGCAGTAGCCAGCGTTTCTTCGCAGCGTTTTTGCTTCCTGATAAGTTTCCAACAATTGACTCGTTTTGCCGGAGGGGGCGGAGGAACAGAAGGGTGGTCTTGAATTTTTGGGTTGCATCATGTCATCAAGGTGCAAGAGACAAGCTTTCGTGGTCGCCAGAAGCGTGCCAAACATGTGTCCATGTTGATGACTCTCTGTACGAGGTGGTGGTTGTGCGATTGACTAGCCGCAAACGCCGCAGGCTCGCTTGACTCCATCGCGAGGAAACTCCACCGATGAGCAAACTCCAGCGCCAGAGTGAAGCTCTGTTGCACAAGGTTTGCCTTGCAGTCTGCTAGACATCGACGTCTAGCAGTCTAGCTTGCTTCTTCCACTCTTCGGGCCGCTCATAGCATCCAAGGATCTGATCTTGACAACAAGCTGTGCTTCCTCTGGCTTCATGAGTCACGACTGTCCAAGTGCTTGCCCCAGGACTTGGAGCATGGCCTCTTGGTGAACCCACGGAGTTGTAATCAATGGGAGCTAGCGTCGATGGCGTCCTAGGTGGTGAAGGTGCTTGTGCTCTGACCGTCCGCGTCGTTTCACTTCCGCGAGATGTGTCGCAAGTTTTAAATTCCTCGAATAGTCGCTCGATTTAGTGCTGCAGAGCTTTTGCCTGGACCCTCGCCTGCCATCAAGCTAAGTTTCGTTGAGGAATCGAAACGTTCGACAGGCACTGGCTGCCGAAATTCGTGGACCGGATGCTGAACTCCAGTCAAGATGTCTGGAGACGCCGAAATTCCACCAGCATAGTGTGTGGAGGCCGTTCCACATGCGGCCTCCCCTTCTCAACAGGGGCCAGAGGACAGTTCTTTGCAGGTCCGAGTGGCAGAAGCCAAAAAACAAGCTCGCCGGGATGATGTGTGCAATATCGAAAGCCTGCGCAGTAACATCCTTGTCTTCAGCAGGCGCCCGGGCCCCTCGCTGCGGTCGCTGCGTAGATGAGGACGCAGGTGCTCTATGGCACCTTCGCGGTCGCCTGCTTGCTTCTTGCCTCAGATACCTGCAGGCTGCAGGCTAGCAGCAGGCCGCAGGCCGCTGCTAGATTGACTTGGATAAAAAGCATCCTGTGTTGAGGCTAGTCTATTACAAGCTCGAGGCAAGGAATCAGGCGGCTTTTGTCAGCCAAGTGCTTGCTGCCGTCTCCAGGCACCTGCCAATGCCGCCTATGATGCTTGGCATAGAAACAACTCACGCTTCAGTTGGCGCTTGCCTGTTGTTTGGAGCAAACGATCCCTGGCCCCGGCTGACAAGGACTACTGGCTCACGCTGGCTGCAGGTTTGCAGGTGCTGGGTTTCACAATGCTTGCCCTCGACACCAGTAGCAGTGCAGCCGAGGCCTGCACCCGAGGTATAGTGGCTCCAACTGGCCAGTGCATGCATGTCCCATGTCCGGGCTGTCCGGGTAGTCCCTACAGGGCCTGAGTGAAAAGACGCTCTGGGCACCGGCCTCGGAGTTTTTTCGTTGCACTTTCGGGAGCTCAAAGCTCTGAGCCGGTCAGAGTCAGGCGTTTATCATTGCCCACGTCACGCGTATTTCCACGACCGTGTGGGGCGAGGGCTACATTCCAGAGGCAAGGGTGACGTATCTCGCTCCAAAGCCGAACACAAGCCAGCGCATCTGCATGGATGCATGGAGGACAACACTGGAGACGTCTTCTTGTACCAGGGTTTGGAAGTACTCGGTGTGCTTGTTGTCACATTCCAGGCCGGGAGCTCCGGAATGTCTCGTGACCGGCATGTTTGGCAAGATGCGGCTGCTCCAGGTGATGCGCCTGTCTGCGGTCCGCAGCTCGCAGGATGTCGGACAGGGGATCGAACGATGGAGCCAGCTTATTGGCATGAGAAGCTTGCCTGCAATGTGCACTCGCGATCTCATGCCCCCCAATGCCTGCAGTGGAATGCGAGAGTGCGGGACCCGCGGGAAGCACATGGGGCTACAAGAGAAGGAATTGGCCAGGTGCTATGCCAGCTATAGGCAGCTAAGTCAACAGGCATGTGAGCGGCTGGGTCTGGATCTGCTTTCTGGATGCATGCCATAATAGTCGTCATGAATGGCTCATGTACATGCCATGCAGGTCATCATAGCAACACCGCTCGTCACAAGTGGAGATTCTGGTGCGGATCACGATGAGTTGTGTGGCCGTAGCTGTCATTTGGAAAGCTCAGGCGTTTTGGCGGCGATATTAGCGTACCTCAGATGCTCTTATCGGCCTGCAGCAATGCAGAAGTTGCTGTGTGTCGCATGTGAAGGTTTTTCACGAAGAGCACTGGCCACGACGACTATTGGGCAGATATAAGTTGCAGAGCATGCAACAAGCAGTGTGTGTGTGTGCGTGTGCGCGCGTGCGTGTGCGATCTTTGCGTACAAAGTTCAAAGTCTCTTTTTCTAGCCGCGCACGTCGAAATACGGGCATCTCGGTTGCACCGGGTAAGGTTGGATGTTTTCGACGTGGATGGAAGCGTTTGCTTTGGGCCCGCAGGTCGGACATGCCTCTTTCTGGAGTTTCTCTTTTGGCCTGCACGAATTAGGCCTTAGGCCAAGCCAACGACAGTCAGGTCTACTTGCTGGTCACCGGTGCCTGTGCCGTGGACGAGAGTGCTGCGCACTTCGCAGGTCTCACGCTGCTTCGCCGAGCACAATTTCCCCGTCGCAAGTATGTTGAGCATAGATGTCACGACCCGATGAGGGACTACGGGCTTGAATGGTGACGCTTGATTCGGCCGGAATAATTACCCCGACACGAACCCCAAACTCTGAATCTCACCCCCAAAAGCTGGAGTCTACGGCGGACATGGGAGCCAAGGCTTGCCTCTTCTGTAGTCTTCACAGCCTTTTGGGGCAGAGTCACCCGTGACCGTTCCATGGCTGCGTTCGGGAGACATATGCTGTCTCGAGTAGATGCAAGACCTTTTGTTGTGTCCGTTCTTTCTTTTGTCTTTTCCTGTTTCGTGTATGCCTCGACAAGCTAAGGATACAGGGAGTTCGACCAAGACGGTGACCACACGCAACCTGCCGGCACCCTTCCACACGACCTGTGGTCCTTTCAATCTGCAAAACTGCCAGCAGCGCGCAGTATCGATTGGGGCTGGACCTTACAAGCAGAGCTTCAGCCAGATCTTACCTGACTGTAGAGATGACTGGATCGAGTTGCCGAAATATCTTCAACTCCGATGTTGCGCGCAAGGCCAGAGCATCCAAGTAGGATGAAGTGTATTTGCAAAGTGTGTTTTCATCTTTATGCATCTATCGCTGTCTCTTTGTCCCTCGGTTACTCTTTTTCCCTCCCTCCCGTCATCCTCATACTCTGCACGATCGCCCAGGTTTTTCCACGCAATTCTCACTGCATGCTTTATCCGAGTTGCTTTGCGCGGCCCCTGGGGGGAGATGCTTGTGAGACAGTGCGTCGCCCACTTTCCATCACAAGCAGCATGAACTGAAGATCTTGCAAGGTGCACAACATACGTGTATCTCTTTACGAAGCAGCAGAGCCCTGAGAACCATCTTCTGCTTTGCGAGTCACGTCCTCGCTTGTACATGTCTCTCCGGCTACAGGACGAAGAGGCGGCCCGAGTATGAGCTTTGTGCCCATGATGAGCTGTGAGCGCAATCATGCGTGAGACTGCGCGAGAAGCGCTGGGTGGTTCATCCGGGACATCCGTTGAAGTAGTGCTCAGGATGTAGTTGGAATCGAGTCTGCAGTGCCCATGGTGGCATTGACACCTGGACAGCTGTTGTCAGGTTTGCTCGGTGCAGAGTAGCCTTAGCAAGTGGTGAGCAAAACACGGCCCGCCATTGCCGAGGAGCTTCCGTCCTTTGCAGGTACAAAGATGTGGACTAAGTAAGCATGAGAAGCCACGGTATCTCCTCTGCCTCTGCAGAGATGCCTTGAAAGCATGTGGTGCGAGGGATTCCATGTTTCTGGCGCGCAAAGACCAAGGCCGTAAAGTGCAGACGTTAGCACTTCTCGGTAAAAAGGAGCCACGGCCTCTCGTCAGTGGATGCTGGCCTCTAAAGGTGCAGATCAAGTGGTACACTGCCTTCAGTCTACCACAGCTTCGTTTCACAGGCGCCTAAGCATTTGATGACAGGATCGAGCGCTTTTGTACGGCAGATGTGGTGGAGACTCCGCAGTTCCATAGGCTGCCGGCTCCTCAACACCATGGCACGGAGTCCATGTGGGTTTTGCCCGCTTGCCGTTTTATGGTGCTTTCGATTGGCTCTGAGGCAGCAGCGGCTGCAGTCAGATTGAAAAACACGAAGACCCAACTCCGTCTGCTTTCGTGCTTGTCTGTTTTCGTGTCCAGACTGGCCCTGTGCCTGCCGTAAGTTGCACTGTCATGAGACAAAGACAACCGTCGGACTTGGGTGGAGGGCTGGATTGCTGCTGGATGTCGCGAGACCAGGGAAAGGATGTTCGTCACGCTGCACTCCTGTTACTGTTGACCTTGACCGGAACGCCATCGCACCCTACATGCCACCAAGCTATCCTGTTAAGCAGTTTAATCTGCTCCGGGCATACACTGCCGCCGTGTCTTCACAGCTGACGTTGGATGCCCTGTTAAGCCGACACCCGAATCAGTCATTCCAACACTCTGCACAAAGGCCTGCGGGCATCAGCATGGACAACGTGCACTGGATACCTGGAAGCTTGGGCCCCAGGAGACTCAACACTGTGGGCCGTCTTGGGGAAGGTAGGTGCCTTAGGGGAATGCAGGTGATGATTGGCATCAGCGTGTCGAGCAACTGATTGACGTGCTCCGCGAAACCCCGCGGAAGCGGCGTGCTCGGGGTTAAGAGTGCGCACGGGTTTCTGAAGCAGATCCCAAGTAAACTACATTCCGATATGCTTCTGTTTCGAGGCGGACGCTAATTTTCGTCAACAGCTCCTTCCTCGGGAGTACGCGGGGCTGGCTTGCTTGCCCTTCTCAATGCAATTCAACTTGTGAGGCCTTCACAACTGCCATGTGCTGTTGCACTTCTTTCGCGACAATGGATGGCCCGTGGTTTTCTCCTCAGCCCCAGCCGTACCGTCACATCTCTGTTCCCATGTGTGGACGACCCGACGCAAGGTGAGCTTTATGAAGGGACCTCGTGGTCGAATGGGGCTTTGAGCTTGGGCTCGTGTTTGCATTGCTATGATACCACTCTTCGGCTTTCTTGCTATGACAGCTCGGCAGCAACCGAAACATGTGCGAACAAGAGGAACCCAGCTATCGTTCTGAGCAACTAGACCGCCGACCGCAGCACGGTATCAGCCAAGCACTGAAATGCGGGACCACCAGAAGTTGGACCCACCAGCTTGCAACATCATGTCTACTACTGTACTGTCACATGATCTTCGGGGAAGACATGGTAGGCACTGCGCTGCAGCCTTGTGCAGCCATGCTGCATCTGGGCTGGTTCACACCAAAGGCCGGATCGTACTGCAGTCACAGGATGGATGCGATGGGTTGTGAGACGCCTCCCCGTGAACATTGTTGGCTGCGTTTTTGCAGTTCCTTTCATGCAATGTCGACGCCTGCATGCTTGCTGGATTAGTTCACTGTCGTTGATGGGTTCTTTGGACAATGGTTTGATGCGGGCATAGCTGCACCCGAATTTCAGAAACAGCAGAAGTTTCGAGGATTCCTGCCATGAATCTGAAAGCGTTGCGTACATGTCCACCATCGTGTAGAATCTTGGGGGTGGCTGTCGACTGACGGCGGATACCGGCGGTCACGGCTGTTGTATCTTGGTCCGGTGATTCGCGGTTGGAGGGCTCAAGTTTGATGCTGCCGCAAACTTGTCTGGCTTATAGGGGCCTTGGTGCCCTCTTTCCCATGAGCTTCTATGGAAAAAGGGAATGGCGCAATTAGGAGTTTGCCCTTGTTTTGTGGAAGGCGGCGCTTCACCGATGAGCTTGGCACGGCAGATAAGAGCATTGAAGGCAGGGCTAGGGCTGTCAGGGATGCCTCGTGCTCTCCACGTTCCCTGTCGCACCTGAAGAGAGCGACTTGTTGGTCATGCGGGATAACTGGAGGGTTTCCCAGGGGTTTCCAGTAGGGTGCAAAGAGTGGTAACGGGCGAGGAGAAGCTGCAGCACAACCCCAGGGCTGAAGATGGCAGTAAGACTACGACCGGACCAAAAATGATGGATTGAGCCCTGAGCGCTGAAACCTTAATCAGTTGACAATCGAGAAGTGTACAAAGAGAACAGCAGATTAACAAAAGCAACCTGTGATGCCTCCTAAGCGCTAAGCTCATTTCAACTCGGCTTGTAGCTGAGTTGAACCATCATCCCGATGTGACTACTCGTAGTTTAATCTCCAACTGAAAGACTCTCAAAGGACACTATCTGTCCAAGGGACTGTGGCCAATTGCTGATTGGTTCCTCTCTAACGAAAACTTCAGTCGCCCAGCAAAGCATTCATGGAAAGTGCACTTTTCTGCTTCCCAACTGTCGACACGGCTGCACCGTGCATCTCTTGTTCCCCACCAACATGCAACCAACTAGCCGAATCCTCATGAACCCTTGTACATTTTTTCGCATTGCTTGAAATTAAATCTTGTGGTACCCAGCCACTCTCCTTTTTTATGTTTACAGCTGATTAGCTATACTGACTATACCTCTTTTAGTATTGTTTTTGGTCCTGTTAAAAACCCTAAACCCGGAACCCTAAACCCTAATCACAGACCTCGTCTGGCAAGTCCGAGTTGCGAGAGTGTAAGCCCTAATCACCTTATGCGTGCTTCGTCCTTGCTGGGTAGGAGGGAAAAGAATCACCTTAGCGCGTTGCAGCAGCCGGGCGATGACACTCATGCCGCTACCATTCTCGGGAGTTATCCCATTGCGATGTTGGTGATATAGAGAGAGGGCATTTCCCGTGGGCTGCGATGCCTCTTTAATCCCAGTCGGCATTTTGCTTCGAGTAATTTTAACGCTACGCCGCCCGCCTCGGCTCCCGAGGGCTAGAGGGCACGGGACAAACAAGCAGGGAGAAAGAGCAGGGGAGAGAGCAGGGCAGGGACGGGGAGACAGAAAAACAAGAAAGAGAGGCAGCAACGGCAGGGCAAGGCGGGTTTAGTGCAAGTTAGCAAAGAGGCGGGAAGGACGAGGAGAGGGAAGAGGAGGGGGGCAGAGGGGGGGGNGGGGTGAAGAGGGAGCGGCCGGGGAGCGGAGGCAGGGGGCCAAAAAAACACCAAAAAACAGCAAAAAGTGAGGGGGAGAAGTCAGGCAAAACCAAGGAAACCCGAGCGGGGGAACAAAGAAAGATGGGCGGGCAAAGAAGCAGCAACAAAGAGCAGGAGCCGAGCCTTGCAGCACACAGTGATGCCGTAGTTGGTGTGCATGTGTGTGTGTATACATTGCAATGGCATTGCCAGGCTATGGAATGCACGCACAATTTGTTAATCAAGACTCTCGGGCGCGGCAAGATTTGTACGCACATGTTGGTTGTCAGATCTCGCAGACACGGAGTTGTGGCTTTCGCCGTAACCTGCACTCTGCTACCATCTTATCTCTTGCCAGGCCCGAAGCCGGAACAGCTAAAAACAAAAAACGCAGACAAACAAACAGAAAAAAGAGGCAGCAACGGCAGGGCAAGACGGGTCTATTGCAAGTTGGCAAAGGCAAGGGAAGGAGGCGGAGAGAGCAGGGCAGGGGAGGAGAAAGTAGGCAGGCAGGAGGGGGGGGGGAAGGGCAGAGG
>BGNK01002326.1:41548-105873 GCA_003297005.1 Symbiodinium sp. clade A Y106 | reverse complement strand
GGGGGGCTGGGAACGCCAGACGTGTAGGTGTATGTATATGTATATGTATACGTATCTGTATGTGTATGTGTACGCGTATATGTCTGTGTACATGTATATGCATACGTGCGTAAGCCCCAGGTTCTCAGGCTCTCTAATTCCCGGAGCCTGCCAGGGCTCTTGCGCGAGCCCGAGCCTGGCATCCTGGGCGCTGGTGGGAGCCCAGTCGGCCCAGTGTTTGGAGGTAACATTCTGTACCACACACACAGTGGCAAAGAACATGGATAGAGGCAAATACATGAACACACACATATGTGTATATGTATATGTATATATGTATATATATGTATATGTATACATACAAACGCATACATACACATACATATCTAAATGTGTCATGTACGAAAGTCAGAAACCCGCTTTGCGGTTTCATTCAGCGGATTTCCAGCTTGAGTGCTACGCTGGGCTTGGGGGTCAGGGTGTAGGGTTCCTAAAGGGCTTTGGGGTAGGGCTGCTTTTTCAGCACAAGGTTCAAGGCCATTTAGGGTGTAGGTTGGGTTTGTCCATATCTCGTTACTGTATGTCTTAAGTCATAGCCAGGCCGGGTTCAAAGTTTGGTTAGACTACGATACTCCCCCAGAAGACCCTCGTCAGTTTTAGCTATTGGCTTAGGAGTTGGAGTTTGGAGGTTGGAGCTGAAGGCTTCAGGTTTGGAGTGAGAGGTTTGTAAGGCTGGGGAACCTCAAAGCCTAAGCCCAAAAAGACCCTAAATCCGTGAGGCTTTCGAGCTGGGCTTCAGGGATTTCGGGGCTTGGGCAAAGCTTCGGGTTGGTCCTTGGGTTGGGGTTGCTGTTCCACGGAGAGGGCTTCTGTGGGCCTTTGTTTTTTGGGGTTTGGCAGGGCATTTTTGGGGGACCTTCCCGGGCATTTTGGGGGCCTTTGGTGGGCTTTGGGGCGCCTGGGCTGAGTTGGAAATGCACACAGGTTCGGGTTTAGGGTGTTCAGGCCTACACCTTGAAAGGAATAGGTTTGGGTGGTTTGGCCGCGTTGGACGGCGTTCGACAGCTGATTGCCATAGTGCGATGCACTCGTTCTTCCACGGCAAGTTTGGAACCTTAAACCCCAAANAATAGGTTTGGGTGGTTTGGCCGCGTTGGACGGCGTTCGACAGCTGATTGCCATAGTGCGATGCACTCGTTCTTCCACGGCAAGTTTGGAACCTTAAACCCCAAACCCTAAACTTAAACTCCCGAAACCCTGAGCCCAGACCTAAACCCTAAACCCTAAACCCTAAGGTCTGGTTTTCAGCCTTCCACAACATGTGGATTCTGCCGACCTTAACTGCAAGGTGGCAAAAGGTGCTCAAAAAAGGCCCTTTAATCCTCAACCCGTCACCCCTAAACCCTAAACCCTAAACCCTAAACATGAGAGACCCGAAGTCCAAGCTCAGGAGACCTGGTAGAGAGCTCGGAGGCTCTCGAGTGGTCGCTGATCGAAGGCACCTCGGCCGCTTCTTTCAGAACTTTCTTCAGGGTCTGTATGTATGTATGAATGTATGTATGTATGTCTGTATGTATGTACACCTACATACACACATACATACGTCTATGCATATATCTATGCCCAGGGCTTATGTAGTTTCTTGTTTTCTATGGGGTTCTCAGCGATTTAACTTGAGGTTCCTGATAACCACTGTAAAACGCGACCAATAGTATCTTCCTTCCTATAGTACAGTATAGTATGGTATGGTATGGTATAGTATAGCAAAAAAGGGACCGGTAGTGCTGTGCATCTCCTCGGGCTAGCTTACGAGGGGCGCAGCTTCGCCACTGGCTCGTGCAAGAAGCCATGTGCAACGCCAAAAGCCAAACCTTCGACACCAAACCCTAAATCCAAAACCTACAAACCAAAACCCTAAACCCTAAACCCCAAATCCAAAGCCCAAAAACCCTAAACCCTCAACCTTAAGCCCTGGTGTGACGCTGCATCGGGCGGGAGGCAAAGAAACCCAGCCCAAGCCCTCATGTCCGAGGCACATCCGCCCAGGAGCCGGGCAGTGATGAGTTGGAGGCGATGCTGCAGAAGGCGGGTTCCGAATCCTGTTGAGGTTTAGGGTTAAGGGTTCCGAACCCTTTGGGCTTTTATTCAGGGCTTCGGGCTCTAGGTTCGCGTCCTAGCGGTTTGCTTGCACTATCTTGCATTCGAAACCTCAACGACAGGAGCCAGAAAAAGTCAGCAGGTTCCAGGTACGACGAATAGCTTTGGCTGGCGACGGCTCTTTGAACCATCATGGTGCAGCCTTGCGACGGTAGAACCGCTAATGGCTGTGCTAAGAGGAGGCATGATGACCTTAATCTCACAACCCCAAAAGCAGAGGCCTACACCCGACGCCTTCAGCCTTTCCCTCAAACCGGACACCCCCTAACAAAGCTGTGCCTAAGCAGGTGGTAGGGCCGCTGAAGCTGCGTCTTGCCGGAAGTTTAGGGTTGCGACTTTGGTTTCGGGACTGCTACGTGTTGCTATGCTGGTTTCGACTATGACTAGGCTTGCTATCCTTGTAACTGTTCGGAATGACTTGTTAGCTTGGAGATTGGTAACATAATCACTGCTATTGCCTTTGTTCGGACTTGCTTTCTCATTGTTGCTGCCTTCCTGGTCCTGGACACCAGTACTGTTGATGGACAAAATCCTGCATTACCCATTATAAGGAATATACCATAATTCCCATAGTTTAGAGTCCTTAAGGTCATGCAGGATTTTGTCCATCAACAGTATGATTCGGAGCTCCTGTGGTATTCGTTGCATTAAGCATCTTTGGTTCATTCCTGTCGGATCCGAGGCTTACTTGCTGTTTCCTGCCAAGGGATTTTCTGGGGTTCTGTTAAGGGTTCTATAAAGCTCTTATAGGAACATAGGGGTTCTGTTAAGGGTTCTATACAGCTCTTACAGGAAAAAACGGCGTGAAGAGGACAGTGACTCTAAAATGAGGAACTTTCGGAACATTGACGTTGTATGGGGACGGTGACTGACTCAAAAAAGGGATTTTGGGGTTCCTTTAAAGGGTTCTATACAGCTCTTATAGGAACATGGGTGTTTTATGGGGACGGTGACTGACTGAAACATGAGGAATGGAATGGACTACTCGCAGATCAGCTTCCTGATGGGTGTGGCTTGGCCGCAGCTTTCCGAGAGTTTTAGCCGGTGAACCCCTGGACCCAAAGGGCCCCTACACGCCCCTACACAGGCACCCTAAGCTCAGTGGGGTTTGGGGTTTAGGATTTATGTTAGGGTTTGGGGTTTCGGGTTTACGCCTCTAAGTGTTCTCCACCTGTTTCGGGGAGGGTACGCGGAGCCCCGGCGCGTGAAGGAGTGGGTGGACTCTCTCGGCCATTTCGTGAAGGTCGTCGCCACGGGCGAGAACAGCGCTCGGGCCGGGCCATCGGATTTAAAAAGGGGGGTTTAGGGTTCAGGATTTAGGGTTTAGGGGTTCTCACGATTCTTGAGTTTGGGGTTTTTTGAAAGGGTACCATAAGGTTTGTGTAGGGTTCCAAAAGGGGCCCAAAAGGCCACTAGACGGGTGTAGGGTTCAAGATTAAGGAGAGCGAGTTTCGTCGGGGCCATGACATTAAGAATAAGTTCGGGCTCAGGCTAAGAAGGCGATCTTGGAGGGGTCAACAGGTCAGTGTCTCAAATCGGAACATTTCCCTAAGTTCGAAGCCTGGAAAACGACTTGGAGTTTCACGCTGACATGAGCCCGAAGTCAGAAGACAAACACGAGCCTTTAGTGTAGGAGCCCTGCCAGGAGTTGGTGGTCGCCGTTGTAGGAAACCCTTCTCTATTGTCAGGGCCCTGGCTTGACTCCTTCTGGAGTTTCTGAGCTCTAAACCGTGAAATCCATATGTCCCCCGAGCCCCATTGAAGCACCTCAACCCTATCCTGGACTCCTGGGCTTACTCATCTCATCGAACCCTTGTAGAACACTTCACTCATAGAACCCGGAAGCCCTGGAAGCCTTCACTCATAGTAAACCAAAACCCCAAAACCCAAACCCTAGACCCTAAAACCCCCACACCCGGAAGCCCTGGACCTCTGTAACAGTAAGCCCGAAACCCCAAACCTCCTGAAATCCCCCAAAAAGAGGCAAGCCCTACACCCTAAACCCCAAACCGCCTGAAACCCCCAATCCCGGGGCAGCCCTGCAGGCCTGCATATCATGGGACCACTCTGGACAATATCTTGCCAACCTCTGGAAAGCCACCCTCAAGGTCGGGTTCAGGGTTTCGGGTTCAGGGCTTTGGGTTTCGAAAGGTCGGGTTCCCAGGGTTTCCAATATCCCTTAATTACGGAATAAACCTTAGATTATAGTAGGATTCCAAATATGATTTGGTAAATTCCCTAATTATGGGATATTGGAGTCTCTGGGTTAGTCTTCAGGTTCCAGGGGGGCTCTATGAGGTCTCTGGAAGGATGCTTTGCAGGTTCTTCAAAGGATTGTGTATTTAGGAGTTCTATAGTTTTGCCGAGGCAGGAGTCAGAATAGATAGGAATGCCATTCGCTAGGGTTCTTAGTTCGCTTGACTGTATAAATATATACTAAAACCTTTAGTTTAATTCTTCAGGCCATTAATTTTTTTGGTCTATGCCATCACCAATGTTTTTCAATGGTATCGGCAGTCATGGGCCGACCCCAGCAGCTCGACTCCGAGGAGTCTTGATTGTGTAGGCAAGCCTCAGTGGCCCGAAACCCTAAACCCCTGTGAGCCCCTGTCCTCTAACCAGGCTATCAAGGTGCCCCGCCATCTCGTTATGAGGCCGAGGGTCGGCCCAGAGCAGATGCAGAGCTCTCTGTAGTTTTTGAAAAGAGTTTGGCTCAGAGCTTGTACCCTCCATGCTGCCTGGGGGCTTTGGTAGTGAATAAGATCCTAGCCCTTAAGGTTCCTACGTCTTGTTGTCGCAACTGTCGTATCGCATACCTCATAGCCCTGTGTGGATTATGATGGCGCCTATATTAGATATTCGGGTTCATGGCTGCGACACAGGTTCAGCGTGACGAGGAGGGTCATTGGACATGTGGCCCCACAGCTGCAAATTGAACGGGCTTGAGGCAATGGGCGTTAAACACTATATGCCTTGAACCCGAGCCCTAAACAAAAACCCTTCTGAGGCAATGGACGTTTGACGTCGGCGTCCCTGGGCCGCCTCTGCTGGCAGCGCGCTGGCGGCGAATGCGGCTGGACGACTCTTCAGTTTTATAGGGGGTTTCGGTTTGATGAGGGTATTGTTGGGTTTGGTAGGGCTTGAAAGTTAACGGGTTATTTGTCAGGAGCCTTTCAGGCGATCTATACTACGTTACTACGGGTACTAAAGTATAGGGGGACTATGGAGGAATACCATTAATTATTCACACATATAGTGTTTCTCGTTGTTACATGCATCTATGTCCCCTTTAAGGGCCACGAATATAGACAGAAAGATAAGCTAACCCATAACCCAGCATCTCGCGCCCTAAAGTAGCTGCCCTCAGTCTTCCCAGGCACTGAATGGATTCGACGATTTCCCGCCTCCTCTGCATTCCTCTCTGCATACGTGACGTCGGGGACCCATGTTTTGGGTTCAGGGTGCGTTGCAAAGGGTCCTGGGAGGATTTCAGTTTCCTGTCCGGAATGGGGGCGTTTGCTTGAAGGAACCACGATAACAGCATGCTTAAGGGAACTCTGAGCAGTTGCGGGTTGGTAAGGTCCATGGTGTACGAGCTAGTTCGAGGAGCTCAGAGTTGCAAAGGGAATATATATATATATATGTATATATATACACATATGTAATTGTATATATATATACATAGATGGTGGGTCTATCGTTGAGGGTTGGGTCCAGGGTTCAGCGTTTAGGGCCAGGGCCTACACTAGGTCGACCGTTTCGATTGCAGAAGACTACATAGCTTGAAAGATTCAATGAGTTTTGAAGAATCACCATGACTGAGAACCTCCAAACTCTTGGCAGCGCCTGGCTAGTTAGAGTTGAGGGTTTAGGGCTCCGGGACAACTTACTTCTGGAAGATGCATCGTAAATGTTAAGTTCCGTAACAACGAGGTCCTGAACCTGCACCCCTGAACCCGAGACCTTAAATTCCACATCCTAACATCCTAAACGCCGAAACGGTACAAACCGTAAATCCACGAAGCCGTGCCACTTTTCATGACCCTGAACCCTAAACCCTAAACCCTGAACCTCTTTACAGGCCGCCGAAGCGTACTCAAGCCTGCGAGCGCCGCGGTGCCCGCCGAGGCCGAACGCTTTGGGTGAGAGTAATGTAGGGGCCTTAAAAATAAGAATAGGGTTTCGGGGTTTGCTTATTCTGTAATTTCCCCTCAAATCCTGTTCTATTCATTAAGGCCCCTAAGGCCCCTGCAGTATGAGCTAGTTGTCGGCTTCGGATATGGGCGCAAGGGTTGAAGGGACTCAGGGCTGAGGTATTGCAGTCCCTGCAAAAAAGAAAGGGTTGGGGTTTGGGGTCTTAGGTTTAGGGTTTGGGGTTTAGGGTTTAGGGTTTGGGGTCTTGGGTTTAGGGTTTGGGGTTTTCGATCGCCTGCTGTTCTTCAAACGACTATCGTTAGCCCGTCGTGGGCTAGTCTTGCAATAGCCGTCGTTGGCCTAATGTAGGAGTCACAGTGACTAAAAGTTTACCATCCTAAACCCTAAACCCTATTTTTGCCAAAAAGGCTCAAATCACTCAAACCCCGAGCTGCGAGAGCCGAAACCGTCGAATAAAATCCGAGCCAAGTATAGTCCAATGTTAAAAAAGGCTGCTTTTCCTCATTCCGCGCTGAATCATCTCCTAGAGAGCTTCCCGTGTTTGGAAGTAGTAGTTTAGTCGTAGTGGTGGTGGTAGCGGCACCCCCACGACGACGACGACTACTGCGACTGCGCCTGCGTCTGCGACTGGGGCTGCGACTGCGACTGCGACTACTACTACTACTACGACGACGACGGCGACGACCACCGCCACCACGACGACGACTACATCTTTTCTTCTTCGTGAATGTTGTCTTGCAAGTTCTTCTTCCCTGGCCAGCTTCACTGGCACTTTTCATGCGGCAGCTAAGCTCCGAAAGGCGCTTGAAAGTCCCGAGCACTCAATATATGGGCAGGGTAACTAATCGCGAGTATTCTCCCAAGGGTGCATTCAAAAACAAAGCATACATAGATACAGAAACAAATGTATATACATATACATAGAGATAGATATACGGGTATGAAATTAACAAGAGTATTATTCCTAAGGGTTCCTGAATCTAATTCTAATTATAGTATAATATGATGGAGCCCAAATCCTATTATAATCCCCAAACCCTATTATAATCATGAAGGTTCCCATATTATCTGAAACCGCAACACCCGGAGTCCGGATCCAGGGACAAGGCGGACCGGCGGACGCCGTCAGGCTCACTGGTCTTTCAAACCGTGTTTTTGGAGATTGCTCGGAGGTTCATGAGTAGTTATAAGTGGGGGTTTTCAGTACGGTAACTATAGTTCTAACTCATATAAGGGGACTTATAATTGTACTGATAGCTACCAATGAGCCTCCAAGTGGGGTTTGGGGTTCGGCGTGGAGGGCAGGGATGTTTAGGGTCAGTTTGAGTCCACTTTGGGCAAGCGAGTCCCTGAACTCTCCCCCAAATTCTGAACAGGAAGGGTCACACCCTGCCCCATCATCGGAAGGAAGGAAGGAAGAGGTACCGAGAGCGCACGCGTGGGGGGTGGGGGTGGGCTGGTGTGGGAGTTTTGATAAGTTGGTTTGGAGCCAGGGAGTGCCAGGAGTCAGGTTTCGGACTTTGGGGCAGGGCACGGGTTTACGGTTCACTTGGAGGTTCATCGGTAGTTATAAGTAGGGTTATAAGTAGGGCAACTATGTTTATAGCCCATATTAGGGGACGTATAACAACACTTATAACTTATAACTACCCATGAACCTCCAAGCAGGGTTTGGAGTTTCGAGACCTTCTTTGGGGATTTCTGCGGCTGCTTGCGCTTTGGTCTCTGCGTTTGGCTAGTTGGGTTCGTTCAGATACTAAATTCGGCCCCGAAACCTTGGGAAATGGGTCGGCTCAGGCTAATTACGTGTTGACTTGCAACATGCCGTGCCCTGAAAGCCCAGCCTGTATCTTGCAATTGCGGTCCACAGACGGCTGGGTTCCGTCCTTAGATTCTTCACGCTCGACAGCCTATCTACCAACAGGAGCAGTAGCGTACATAGTACTGGTGTTGTGCCTGGGAAAGAAAGTTAGGGAAGAGTAAGGAGGTTCAAAGCCCTGCTTTCCTCGAACACCGTCAGAAGCCTGTGTGTGAAGGTGAAAGATCAGACCGTGGGATGTGCATGGTAGCTAGGCGACGTAGCTGCTTCTCCGCAAGCGATCGTGGAGCAGGTGAAATCTTGGGCTGGGTCGGACGACATTTGGGACCTTCATCCCAACCTTAAGCCCATACCACCCGGAATATCCTAAGGCAGAACTCCACGAACGCCTGCAGGCCCAGTCCTGGGCGTGTAATATACACCCTGTCGGGGTGGCTCAACCAAAGCCCAAAGCCCTAAACGACAGCAAATCCTGCATTGTCCTACACCCCGCACCAGAAACCCTAAACCCTCATAAACTAAACTTGCGGGTGTCGCTTGATAGGCCGTGTTCAATGCTTCTTGGGAATTCCCGTCAACACAGTCCTTTCCTGGTAGTGTCAAAACACTCTAATCCCCCAACCCTAAACCCAGACTCCTAAACCCCCAACTGTGCCTGCTTCGTGCGAGGGTCTTACCAAAGCCGAAACTAAGCCGTACACCATCTCAAATCATCCCAAGCCCTAAACCCTCAAGCCTAGCACGCACTGCCGTAAGCAACAACAGTTTCGCTTCCTAAGCCCTGAAGCCCAACGTTGAGAAAAGCCTCAACTCGGGTGACTTGAGTGTGTGTGTAAGGCCCTGTATGAACCCTAAGCCCTACAGCCTTGTAAAGACCAAGGCATCCCAAACTTTGAGCGTAGGTGTGCCTTCATACCCAGTACCAGAGCACGCCACGAGAAGCCTCAACACCAAACCGGCAACCCTACTTGGAAGTTCATGGGTAGCTATAAGTAGGGTTCTAAGTAAGGTAACTATCTTATAGCTCATATTCCGGGACTTGTAACCCCACTTATATCTACCCATGAACCTCCAAGTAGACTCGCACGTCAACCTTCAAAGGCCTCGCTGACTTCAGTAGTTTAGGTTCAATAGTGTTGAGCTCGGGTTTTCCAGGAATTCCTTCCCATGAAAGCATTTCGACACGGATTCAATGAACAAGCTCAGGGTATCCCTAAAACCCAAACACCTTCAATCCCTAAACCAGGGTTTGTCCGAGTTGTGAGAGCGTAAACCAGGGTTTTCAAAGATGCGTCGATGGCGAGCCTTGAGCCTCCCCGCCTAGAGCTGCGAGCCAGCAACACGGACACGCTTGGACCAGCGCAAGCCACGCAGCGATTCTGTTACCATCTCACTGCTGCCGTTTTTTGTCGGGCTGTTTTTGTTGTACTGTCTTTTTAATATAATAAATAAATAAAAATATGTTATATATATATAAATATATATATATATATATATATATATATATTTGGTAATGTTTCAGTCTGCTCAGCAGGGGAGGTAGGCCACCAAAGTGGGTAAGGGCATGTAGGACTTCGGGTTCCGAGTTGTTTCTTGAATTCAGCTTCTGGGAGTAATATAGGGGCCGAAATGATTACCAATACTACTTTGGGGGTTCCCTATTATGAATATAGTATATTGCGCCCCAAAACCCTATTCTAATTTTTAAGGCTCCTTTAGTAACTTTTGGGGCCTGAGTCCGTGTGAGAGAAAGAGGGCAGATGCTCTTGCAAGGTGGGCCCCGAACTTGGAAGGTGGCAAAGGGTAAAGATCGAAACTGAGCTCGGGACCTTGAGGTGTGAATTCTACATCGGTGCCGCATCCCGCAACTTGAGCCCTAAGCTCTACACCTTCAGTCACAAATCGTCGAGTTCTCAATTCCTCCCGCCTTTAACTGCTGTGAGTCGACGGATGTTTTTTCAGTTGCAGTTGCTGTTCCTGTTTCTAGTGCTGTTCACTTCTTATTCTTATTGTTCCTGTTCTTGTGCTCGTCGTCGTCTTCGTTACGGTTATTGTGGTTTAGTTGGTATGATTAGCATCATTGGGGCCATCAGTGCTATTGGCATTTCTTGGGGGAGGTTTGAGCGCATAGCCACGGTGAAAGTGCATGCAAGTGCCATTGCATGTGCGTTGCTTATGAGACCGACTGATGTTCTCTGTTCGGTTTGATGGTCTGTTAGGAAGACTCTAGGCCCGACAACTCTAGGCCCTAAGCCGTAGCTTTCTTGTGCCAGTGGTTTGGATTGGTGCGCCCCTTTGTCGCCACGGGAGAGTGACAAAGACCCAGCTTCGTGCCGCCTGGGGATTCCGAAGACGATGCGGTTTTGATTGGGGACCCATAAGAGGCTTTATATGCGATATCCTATCCTTAGTTTTGCTTATGTGCTTTTTTTGGGGCCCTATTTGAGAAAGATTGCACTTTAGCGGGACTTGTGCTGAAACCCTTAATCTCGGTACCTGCAGGCAGTAGGTGGTCCATCCATGTAAGAATCCCCAGCAGACCGGCCAAGCTCATCGGGCACCAACCTGTACCAGAATCATGGCTCTCGCTGGTGAATCGTCGATGCTTCTCTGCCCATCGTGCTCAGCACTGCTGACTTAAGAGCTTCAAATTCGGGTGCTGATTTGCAACGCGTCCTTTGATTTCAGGCTGGTCACCTCAGAAAATCTTGGAGCTACCCTCGCGAACTGTGTCTTGAATATACTTGCAGCTTACTTGCAATTATCTCCGTGCAACGCCTACGTCTTCGTACCTAGCGGTGGGCAGCTGAGCTTTTGGACAGTGATGGCGTGTCGCCGGAAAGCTGGGGCTCTCCAGCCTCGCTGTTTGTTGCTGTCCTGAGTCCAGCGTTGCCAGTGTAGCGCTGGGGATCAAGAAATTGGTGAGGCTACCGCTTTGCTCAGTTGATACTTGTTGGCATCAGTGGCTTCGATCGTGATATGTATCGAATTCTTGTTCTTAGCACCACCACCGCCGGCACCACCGCAACTGTCACCGCCCCGTCGGCACCGTCACCACCACCGCCACCACCGCCACCACTGCCACTACTACCACCAGTGTCACTCATCACAATTTGTTTCCCATGGTAGGCTGGCTGCCTGCCTGCATCTTCAACAGATCTGTGAATGCTGTTAGCAGTTATGTTAGAGTCACCCACTCAGCATCTATCAAAGTTTGGCTGGACGAGGCATGATGTATTGTGTCGATTTGTGTCGTGGGATCGTGAAATCCCGAAGCCTATTTTGCTCCCGAAGCACAGTAACCCAAAGCCAGCCTTACACCTACTCAGCTTAGGCGATGGAAAAAAGACTGAACGAGAGCCCCTTGTGAGCCGTAAATTCACCACAAAGCCCCGAACTCCCAAGCATAAGCCGTGAAGTTGTTATACACATTATTACTATTATTTGTATTACCATAATACTACTATTACTATTATTATCATTGTTATTATTATACTATTGGATTACTATAGAATTATATTACTATGTTAGTATAATAGTATAACTATTGTTACTTTTATATTCGTGAGGTGCCGACAGCCCCAGCCATGCTTGTGTACATACAGCTTGCGGCTTCTCCACATGGAATTCAAAAGTGGCTTGGGTGTAGTGGTTTAGGTTCCGTGAGCTTAAGCTTTGAGACGCGATGGCTTCATGTATGGGATCTCGAATCTTGGTTGTACAGCTAGCCTTTGCAGTGTTGCTTTGGTTTTGGGCTTACAGGCAGGTGTTTGAAGTTGGAGAAGTCGAGATGTGACCGCGCCGTGGCCCTGCGAGCGCGGAGGTTTGGCCGACACCAGCCTTAGACCCCAAAGCCTCAATCGCTTTCGGGTGTTAAGAGGGTTAGGACGTTTTGGGTCGAGGGCTATTGATTTTGAGGTTAGGGCCTGCACTCTCCAATTCCAGGGTGCAGGCGGCGCTGAAGCCCAGACGGGAAACTGTAAACCAAGGCTTCCAGGCGGTTGAGCATTTGAGCATCTGTCCTGAACAGAAGCTCACACCCCGAAATCCTAGTCCAAGTGCAGCTTATTTTTTGCCTTGCATGGGTCTGAGCAGTCTAAGCCGTAAGGGACTTCTGACAGGAGACCATTGGTCGCTTTTTTGCGTGATTTGGGCCGAGGGATGAGGTTCGGGACTTAGTGACTAAGGCTTAGTGCACACTTGAGGGGCATGCTCCGGATTCCCCGAACTAGAGTTGCAGCCTCTTCGAGCGCAATGCTTTGGCGCGGTCTCGGAAGGTTCTGTGCGATTGGACCTTGGGGAGATGCAGAGAAAGCAGACCCTGAACCCTATCAGCTCTAGATGCTTTAAGTTACATCATTTTACCGGTTTGCTTGGGTTTCGATTCGTTAGTTTAGGGTTCAGTTTAGTTATTTCACTTTGAATTTTTGAATGCCCTTCCCCTCCCTATCCTTCACGGACCAGTCGCGCTGTACAGAGTCTGGCCTCTCACGGCGGCTCACCAGAAACTCTGAGCCCGAGCTCCTTAGGAACCCAAACCCCGGAAAGCTCAAGTTAACGGTTTAGGGTTCAGGGTTTTAGGGTTTTGGATTTGGGGTTTTGCGTTTAGGGTTTAGGATCTAGGGTCTAGGGTTTAGGGTTGTGGCAATGATATTGAATGCTCAAGAAATAGACGCTGATAGCTCCATGAGCCCTAAGCCCCAAAGCTTCAGGACCCCGCCCAACTAGGTCAGAGGGATATCCGGATTCGACAGGAGCCCTACTGTAGCGGTCGGGATAATTGTTGATTTTGTTCCTGAGGGCTCCTTATTGTTTAAATATTGTATAATACAAGCCCCAGCCCTAGTCTAATGATGAAGGCCCTTGTAGGATAGAACTGCTTTTACAACACTTATAGACTTGTAGACCCCCTTCACGGAAGCCTGACAGCGAACCCTGTGCAAAGGCCCTTGTGCAGCCCTTATCCCCCTAAATGAGGCTTCGTTTCTCGTGAGCCCTCAGCACAGGCCGTGCGTGCCCCTGCAGGGCCCGGGTTGTCCACATGCGACGGCCCGGGGTCGTTTAGAGAGCCTGGACTGATTGAGGGTGTCGGGGGTTCCTTTTATGAAGGGTTACTAGACGGGTTACGATGAGGGGTACTGTAAGGGTTCGTTAAGGGTTCTATAAGGGTTCTAGAAGGGTTTTATGATATAGGGTCTTATGCGGATTGTTCGGCGGTTTGACAGGTTTTGCGGTATCATTGGGCTCTGACTAGAGAGCTCACTTTTCGGTCCGAAGAGGAGCGCTGGTAAGTTGAGCCCTGAACCCGCAGCCCTGAACCCTAAACCCTCGCCCGGATTGTCCGAGTAGTGAGCGCCGAAGCTTAAACCCCCTAAACCCTAAACCTCTACCCTGAACTCTAAGCCCTAAACCCTAAACCCTAACCCCTAAAACCCTAAATCCCTACCTAGCCCTGAGGCCCCGCTTTCTTTCCCGAGTCCAGGATCTCTATGTTGAAAGAAAGGCGTGCACCTGCAACACGTGGGCAGAGACTGGTCAGTGGTTCAGGGCTTAGGGTTTAGGGGTTTAGGGTTTAGGGTTCCAAAGTAAGACGTTTCCTGTAAGAGACTTGCGTGGCAGGAGTTCGGCGTCATGGCTGCAGCGATAAGAAACACCCACATCAAGACCTATAAGCCTCATAGGCTGGCACACAGATGAATTACGGTAATCCTAAACCCTAAACCAACCCCAAACCTTACACCCCTAAACCCCCCAAACCCTGAACCCTCATTAACAAAGAGTGATGTTATCATTGGCCCCTGAAGAGCTTCGGGGGGAGGTCAAGATGCTGGACATCCGGCTCCCAGATGAATGTGGGCTTATACGGCCACCGGATTAGGGTTTCGGGTTTAGTAAGCCCTAAGCCCTAACTCGGATAGTTCTTGGAATAAGGCCCCCTGTGGGAAGAGCGCGCGACACCCGAATGATGAGGATCCCCAACTCGCAGTCAGAGCTCGTTTGCGACCTCCCAAAACCCCAAACCCAAAGCCCGACCTTGCGCCGGGTTTGAGTAGTTGGGGTCTTCTCCACAAAGTCTCTGTTGCGCAGGAAGTAGGCATGCCGATTTTTGTGCAGTTCTCTGCTCCTTGCGAGGGTTTTGGCTCGCCTCGGTTCTCTTTGTTGGGGCCTATGTACGGGTGTGAGGGCGTTGGCAGCCGGAACAGAACAGTTGGAATGAACAGTAAGACCAAGGGCGCTAAAAAAATTCAAGCAGTAAGACAACAGCACCAATACTGGTGGTAATAACACCGTTCTCACCGGAGTATTAGGAATGATGATAAACCCTAAGTCTAAGCCCGAAGCTGGTTCAAAGCTTCAGGGTTGTGCTCATCTAACAGGTGGAGCTTTACCCTCGTCCGTGGCAGAGACGAGAGAAAGTTCGTGGCTAGTGGCAATGTCAGTTCACAACACAGCCGGAGTCGAACAAAATCGTGCACATCCACAATTCCTGAACCCTGAACCTCCACACATCCTCAACCTCCTGGCCTAAACCCAAGACCTCGCAGAACTACATGCCTTACACAGCCACCTAACCCCTCCAGCTAGAGCCTCCTTGCGACCTTCTTCTAGACCTTCAAAGGTTCCCATCTTCCGCACCCAGAGCTTCAGACCTTGAGCAGCTCCGATACCCCAAATCCCTTAAATCGAAACCCGGACCCTGACCCCAAACCATCTAAAGCAAACCCCAGAAAGTTGGAACATGGGTTTAGGAGGATTGGTGCTAGGATCCCCTATACTTTACCTTAAGGGCATGGGGATATTGATGTTCCAACTTTCTGGCTTCTACTGTAAGCCTTAAGCTCAGGCCCCAAAGACCCCCAGCCTGGAGCCCCAGCTCGAGCCTTCAACTCCTCTAAACCTTAAACCCTACGGAGAGGAAAGAGCCAGCAAAAGAACAAGCCTAAGCATCTGCCTCCTAAACCCTAAACCTTCAAACCCTAAACCCTCAACCCCTACATCCTCAACCCCCCAAACCCTAGACCGAAGTAGGCGCCAGTATCTGCTCCAGGTACCCCAATGTTCGCGAAAGGATCCCTCGAAAGTTGTCGTGGCCCGAGCCTTGGTCTGGGCCTGGGTTGGCGGAACAAGGTTTGAGTATTCCGGTCCAGGGCCTTGGGGTGTTTTTGGGTTTAGGGGTTTAGGGGTTTAGGGTTTGGGGGTTTAGGGATTTAGGGGGTTAGGGGTATAGGGGCAAAGTTTGGGGGTTTAGCGGTGAAGTCTAGGGGTTTAGGAGTTTAGGGAGTTTAGGGTCTGGGGTTTAGTGTGGGGTAGAATGAATAAGGGTTTAGGGCTTCGTCGCTGTTGACAGAGACGGAGCCTCGGCGAAATTTTGCTGCCCGCGGTATATTGCAGCAAGAGCGTGTTATCACCGCAAGTAGTGCCGCGGCACCACCCCCGTTGTGCGTGTCGAGATTAGCTTGTGAAATCCAGCGGATTCTTCCAGGGAAGTTGAGTTCCTGTTCCTTTTTCTTCCGGAAACATAAGTGTAGCGCAAATGGGTGTTTCATGATGCCGACTGTGAACCATGGGCTCCATCTGGTTGGAGAGAGCATGAGAGTGCCTCAAACCAAAAGCCCTCTGTCCTAAACCCTCAGGCCTGAACAGGCCAGACTGTAGCCCTGTACGCGCACGGATCAAGAAGTGCCGTGTGCCGAACAGCCCTTGCGCAGGAGGAGCAGATATCCAAAGCCAAGAGGGCGCGCATGGAAGGTCGTGGGCTAGGGCCGCTAGGGCTTAGGGCTTAGGATTTTAGGCGCGGTTCGGGAGTTTAGGCGTTGAGGCGTTGGGGGGATTCAGGGGCGGTGTACCATCAGGAGTATATAGTAGGCGTGGTCGTCGACATCATTTTCTTCCGCATCGTCGTGTTCATGGTCGTTATGGTCGTCCAAGGGTGAAGGGGCCCGAGGGTTGTGCGGGCTTGGGTCTGGGGTTGGCTGTGTGGTTGCAGGGTTCAGCTTCGCTGGGTCTTTCATAGCGTCCACCGAATGTCCATAGTTTATGGTTGGAGATTTGGGTTTCCGTGTCTGTTTGTTCCTGGCTGTCGCAGCATCCCGCCTTATGTTTCGGAAGTACCGCTCGAAGTACCAAGCAAACACATGCGCAACAAATTCCCCGTCCTGAAGCTGAAGAGTTGCGAGCGGAACTATATCTTTGGTAAGCACCTTCTTGATGAACGTGCCTTGTGTTCGGGTTTTCGGATCAACTTTCCAGCCGGCGGCTCTACCAACAAGAACGGCGATTTTGTTCGCGCCGCGTGCGCTTTGAAAATCACCCCAGCAAGACCAAAGTCTCCTCAACAGTTAGTAAGAAATTAACATGATCTAGAGGTACCTATTCATAAATACTTTCAAGGGCCCCGAAACTACAACCCAGAGATTCCTTCTGCTTCGCTTCGCCCCTGTCATCCCCAAAGCTGGTACTTTTCTTGCCAATATCTCTATTCTGAGTGTATGTCCACCCCAAACTTTAAAACCCCAAGCGCTACAGAACCTACCCATTCTATCTCATCATCGTCAGGCGAAGCTTTCCCTGGGGCACTTCAGCTACAACCCAAGACTTTGACAGGAACACAACAAGCCGCAAGTAAACCCAAGATCTTGCGACCGACAGTGATTCAACTTGTATGTCGCTTCGACACGCCCTAACCCACAAAGAACCCAACCCTAAACCACAAAGAACCCAAACCCGAAACCACAAAGAACGCAACCCTAAACCACAAAGCCCAAACCCGAAACCCAAAAACCCAAAACCTGAAGCCCCGACCACCGCGGCTCTGGCATCCAGCCGAGCAAGCGGCAGCTGCAGCGGCTGCTCTGGAGGCCTCCCGAGCCTGACGCTGAAAACGGTAGTTTAGGGTAGTTTAGGGTTAGCAGTATTGGGTTCAAGGTTTAACGTATATGTAAGTTTAGTAGTATTGAGCTTAGCTTGGGGTTTAAGGTATAGTGTTAGTAGTATTGGGTTTAGGTTGAACGTATAGGTTTAGTAGTACTGCGTTTGGGGTTTAAGGTATAGGGTTAGTAGTATTGGGTTTCGGGGTTTGGGCACTGGCATACTTTGAACGGGCCTTATTTTGCGACTTGCAATGACAGCAGAGAGTTCGGGCCACTCCACTATCTTGTATCTAGATCCCTTAAACCCTAAACCCTAAAAAGGTGATGAGAGGCAGGATCTTCCAGCAACTCACCAGGCTCCTGCATGACATCGCCCGAGTGTTGCACGACACAGGGGGAAGTAAACAGATTGTCTGGCTTTTCGATTGTCAGACTTGAAGATAGCAATGTGGGAAATGAGGGTTCGTAATGCCCATGAATGCCTTTCAGTTTAGTCGTAGTACCATGAATACTGGTCATCGCAATGCAGGGCTACTTGCAACGACAGTAACCAGGGCACTGATGGTAAACATGGTAAGCGTGGTGTCGAATCCAAGAACGGTGATCATGGCTCGGATTAGATTGGCCGCAATCCGAATACTGTGGCAGTTTGGCTTCTGTAATCGGTCCTTCGACTTCTGTTTCAGCAGAGCTCATCTTGGACCACTTGTCGTGATTCCTTGCCTTGCATTGCACTTGACTTTCCCAACAACGAGAATCCGAAACTTTGAGTCGAGTCCTTCTCAGGCCGAAAAAGCTGCCGAGGCCTGGATTATACGCGCATGTCTCTCTTTGCCTCTCCTTGTCTTTCGCTTTTGTATGTCATGTAGCGAAGATGTGCGTCGCGAAGTAGGGTCCAAACACATCTGTTTACACTCAATGGCATGTACTTCTACAAGCACGTGTGCACTTCCACGCATGCGACTGTGCATGTGGCTGTTTCCGCACAGATGTGAAAGTCCTGGATGCATGAATGAGTTTGAGCACAGCACCTTCGCCTTTCTGGGTGGAGATTTGTGTTGTTCCGGGCTCGATCACCCCGGTGGGCTTTCCGGTCAGCTCGCGTAAGATGCATTTAACAGCCCTAGGCTTTCCAAGGCCAGAACACTTGGTAGCAGTCTCTCGGTCTTTCGCAGTGAACCCGTGCGACCAGTGGTTATGCTCTATTTAAGAACTTGGAGCCCTAAACCCTATGGAGGCAAAACGGCCGCCGCGCAAGATGACAAGCACAAATCGAGACGTGTACCCAGTGACGAAACCCTAAACACTTAAACCCAAAGCCCTAAACCCTAAGACCTAAACCATGAACCCTAAACCCCTAAACCCTAAACTCCTAAACCCCGAAACCTCAAGACCAACACCGTTAAACAAAGAACCTGACACCCCCGAACCAGGAAGCCGCCGCCAGAGGGGAGCCCGAAGCGGAGGAGCCAGAGCAGCAGGCGGAGGAGAAAGTCGAGGAGGCATTTCCTTTCCCATGGCTTTGCTTACGTTAGAGTTTAGAGTTCAAGGCTTTAGGGTTTAGGGCTTGGGGATTTGGGGAATCTGACAAAACCGGCAAACGAACCAGTCATTTTTCTGAGTCTGGTTTTTTGGAGGAGTATAATGTAGGGCAACTAGGGCTTCTTCTTGTGTTGGTTTGGCAGTTGTACTCTTGACTATATCGTTTGATTACACGGTCGGTTAGTTTAGTGGGCGTTGGTTATCCATTCCGGCTCGGGGGGCTCTTCAGAGTGTCGTAGGTGTTTATCGGGGTTTGTGAGGCCGCCGGCTACTTCATGAACTTAGAACTCTCCCTCTCGGGCAAGTGGGGATCTCACGAAGTACAATAGCAGAGCCTTGGGGAAGAGGGTTCTTAGGTTTTATGTGCTTCGGCCTTATCCTTTGCCAGTCGCGGCACTGAAGGCTCTAGTTCCAGTCGCAACCTGCAGCACACCCACGATGTTGAAACGAGTGCAGTATAGTACGATATAAGACCGTGTATTACATACGGTTGATGGACAAAATCCTGCAGTACCCATTATAAGGAATATACCATAATTCCCATAGTTTGGGGTCCTTAGGGTCATGCAGGATTTTGTCCATCAGCAGTAGTTAAGCATGAGGCCCAAACCTGCAACAGAGCTGCTCTTTTGGGTCGTTCAGCTTCAATAGGAGCATATTCGTTGTCCAGCTTGCAATATGCGGACCTTATGGACATCTCTGAACCGGAGATGGGGGTGACGAATGAGAACTTGTATCATGCGCTCAAAGCTGGAGGTCCGGTTCTGGACAGCCGTTTCGCGAGCCCTGAGCCCGACACCCGTGAAGTCAAAACCCTGAATCCTCACCGTCTAAGCTCCTAGCCTAAGACGCTGAGTTTTCAACTACACCTTAAAAACCCAAAAGCCGAAGCAAGAACCGCGAACCAGCTGAGGGCCTTGAGGAGACAGCCGCCGCTGCGGACGTGGCGGCAGAGGAGGCGCACTGGACACCGCTCCCTGCAATAAGCTTTCTACAGCCATAGATCCACCCGGCGCGCAGCTGTCACTTGCATACCTGCAGACATATGTATATATACATGTTCGTATATGCATGCATACGTACTTACATCCCCCAAATCCCAGACCACGACAATGCACCCAAGGGACAGGCCTCTAAGCTCACCACGACACGAAGCCCGAGGCCCTCTATCAAACCATCATGTCCTTCATTAGGACGGAGGGTTTAGGGCTCAGGGCTTCGGGCTTAGGGCCTTAGTAAGTTTGGGTCTTGGAAGGTATGTAGGGCTTGTGGCTTAAGGCTTAGGTTTCTTATATTGGACATCCTTGTCACGAGCTGCCTGCCGTTTTCTGTGCAGCCTTATTCTCGGCCTATCATTACTTCCATGATCATTGCCATCCTCTCCGTTCCGACAGTTCTTCTCAGTCTCCCAATGCTTAACTCGCCCGGGCATGCGAGTCCAAACCCTAAATCCCCAAACCCTGTCACCCGATAGATCCTCGTGCGATCCCGAGCAGCCTCAGCCTCGTAGTTGCGAGAGTCCTAACCCCGAAATCACAAGGTCACCGAGGCTCGATACTGATGCTACTACGACTACTTCTAATAATAACAATAATACAAAGACCTAGCCCGCCACAGTTTCCTCAACAACCCTACACCCCAAGTTCAACCCCTAAACGCAAGCTCCCCAGCCCCAAAACCCCAAATCGAAGCGAACCAGGACTCTCATAGAACCCTTACGGACCCTTGTAAAGCTCTTTTCGGTCACGAAGACCCAAAGCTTGGATTTACTACGAGTTCAACTTTTTTGCTTTCTGCACTCAGGCCGCGCCTCCCACACCCAAGGTCCGCGCCAAGGCCAAGGCCAAGGCCAAGGCAGGCTTGCTTGTTTATGTATACTTGTCTTATACGCTATACATACATACACCTTGTACATACATACATACATGCATACATACACGTTATATCCAGCATGCAGCATATACATACATGCACACATACATACACACATATACAAGACAGACGCACCTTTATCTATCTACCCATTCATCTACCTATACGTAAAACAGATTTCGTTTTCCGCCGCAAAGGAGGATGCACAGTATATGGATCGGAAAAAATATATATATATATATATGTGTGTATATATATATATGTATATCCACAGTATCCCTCTCTAGCCCTCAATATAACTATATAGTATATTTAATGCACCCCGAAACTCCTAAGTTATCAAGGCCCCTGTAGTATGTTCTTGGGGGTGTAGGGCACGCTTAGAGCCGTCCGACCTTCCTAATTGAGGGCCCACCCAAGGCATGTCCCTGGTAGAGACTTAGTACTGCATGTGCTTTATTGTTTACTGCCCTTTGACGTGTGCCTAGACTGTCTTGGATGAATAGTACAAGCAAAGTACTTGCTAGTCGACACAGAAGAAAGGAGGATGGACTCGTTTCCAGATTTTGGCATTCAGGCCTTACGTGCTGTTGTTTGGCGCTTTGAGGAACCTCCTTTCTGAACCCACCATGTAGACACGATTAGGTTAGCTGCGAACTTTTCGCTTGCTTCACCGAACTGTTATTGCTTTTTTGGATAATGTTTGTGTTTCTTAGCCTACTGGACTACTGGGGTGAAGTGAGAACCCTCTCTATCCAAGTATCACACCGACCGCGCACCGAGAACCTCGCCTGGCATGTCCGAGTTGTGAGAGCGTTATTGAGGGGTGGCCATGACATGAGGTCCTTACCTTGAGCTCTCTAACCTAAACCGGTTTCTCTGTGTCTTGGGTTCCTTGGAGCCGAATACTCATGTTTCCCACAGCAAAAACAGTTACTGTAAGATTCTGTTTAGGGTTGGTGTGGGCTTTGGCCTCCAAGCACTGAGCCTTCGCGTTCTATCCTTCCCGTGCGAGCACTTAGGCCTTAGTCGTTTGCTGTTGGAAGGACTAGGATAAGCCATCGCCTTGTTTTGTGGCTGCCTGAGCCTCAAGTCCTCAACCCGTAGTTTGCAGGCAACTATGCTTTAATGTTCATGTTTCAGGCACCGATAATGAGCCCCGTCAAACTCTGCCCCATAAAGAACCCTATACCACACCGCTAAGAAACCCCCATAACACCCTGCGAAACCCAACATAAACACCACCATAATCCCCACCAGAGTGATTTGGGTCGTCTGGTCGATGCTCGTGGCAGGCCGTGCCAGTGCCGATCTCTAAGGAAGAGCTGGAGGACAAGGTGGAATCCTTGCGGTCGTCTGTTCTGTAAAGGTTTTACGAGGGCACAACGGATCCACCGGTAGTGTATATGAGGGTTCTATCGGGGATTAGGGCTTAGTAAAAGAAGTGTTTCTATACTAAAAATACAATCTGGAAGCCAGAGGAAGAATATCATGCGCCTGTGGTAGGGCTTGGGGTTGCGGCTTTACGCTTGAAGCCTAGAGGCCTTACACCTTGAGGCTGTAGAGTTCTGGGCCTCCGGGCTTTTCTATGTCTCTGGAGTTTGGGACTAGCAACCCAGCACATGCACATGGCCTCGACGCAGGCAACATCAATCCGCAGTTTGGACAAATATAACAAGATGGCCCCGGCAAGAAAGTACAACCCTAAACTTCAAGCCCCCGGACCTCCCCAGGACACCTACCAACTCGATCCTTGCACCCCACACCACCCCGAAACCTTTAACCCTAAGCTCCCAACGCCAACACCCCCAAAAGCCCTAAGCCCCAAGCCCCGAAACACCAAAAGCCCAAATGCAAATCCCAACCCCTAAGCCCCAAACCACATCATCTAAACCCCATTTCAAGAATCCTACACCCAAAGTGCAAACCTCCAAGCAGCAAGAACCTCTTAAACCCTTATAAAGACTTAAGAGCCCACTCCAAGCTCATACCCCAAACCCCAAGACCCCAAAACCCCGCAAGACGAAAAACTGAACCCCGCAGTGACAGTCTTTGTTGTCCCCTTATGCTAAACCGCCCTACCTAGTAGTGTAAATGGATTGGCGTAGTCGTGGTTGTGCGCGAGGTTCTTGAATCAGGCTACTCTTCTTCCACACCCTGGTAGCCGACATGGGGTTTTCTTTTTGGCAGGCTTTATGTTGTTGGGCTAGCTGCCTATTTCTTACCCCCAGTCAGGCCATGGGCCCTAAACCCCAGGCCCCAGAACCTGAACCCTAGGCCCTGGCATCCTAAACCCAACCGAAACCCTAACCCGAAGTTAAGCCCTTAACCCTAAGCCCCACGCAAGACCCTGAGCCCCCGAGTGTGAGCGCCGAAGCAGTTCCCCCCCCTTCGCCCCTCGACGACATTTCTCACCAGAAGCGACCCTGCGAGATCTTGCTTTTCTTTGGCAGGTGCTGGAGGAGGTGGAGGCCATCGGTTTAAGGTTTAGTGTTTGGGGTGTGTTTCAGGGTTTCACTAAGGGTTCCGTTCAGGGTTCTAGTAGAGGTTCACCTAAGCTTTAAAGTTTAGGAGGAATCCTAATGACGCTATCCTGCAGCCCAAAATGGTAACCCGTCTGTGTCTCAAGGCTTCAGTAGTTTATGGTTGAGAGTTCAGGAAGTGCAGTGTGGGGGCTCAGGGTTCACCGTTCCTGTGGTGTAGGGCTTCATAACGGAGTTTGGCATTCAGGGGGTGGCCTGGCAGCACCTGTGCCGGAAGCGTGTTGTTGCGCACAAACCCAATCCAAAACCACCCATGAACGAGCGAAGCCATTTAGTCCAATCTGGTCGTTACAATACCATAGCTGTTCCTTTCACATCTCGGGCCAATGGCCGAAACCTGTCTTGTCAATTGGACCCCTTCATCGATATTCGGCCCATGCAATCGACAAGCTCATACCTGTTCCTTGGCATATGCTTCTTGTCAAAGGTTTTCTACAGACAAGAAAGTTTTCGGTTTTGCAGTGGGCATTGTGCCCTCTCATCGATTCTTTTCAGTCCCTGCAGTGGAAAAAACCCCTAAACCTAACCCTGAACCCCAGACCCCTAAATCCCATTCCTGCGAGCGCCGAAACGCGATTCCTGCAGGGGGTTTAGTTTTCAGGGTTCAGGGCATTTAGGATTCTGGCATCGGCGGTTGGTCTATCCGTCTCATTGCCGTGCACAGTCTCCGTGGCCCACGCTTAAAGTTGTACATGCCAGACTCCTACTAGACCTCTTAACCAAGTAGCCCTCACAGCCTAAACCCTTGAACCCATCAGACCTGAAGCCTAAAACCCGAAAGCCTCAACCCTGTTCGAGAAAGTTTGACTAACAAAGCACCCATCAGCCCTAAAACCCTAAAGCCCCAAACGACCTCGCCAGGCTTGTCCGAGTGTGAGTGTCAAAAAACCCTAAAGGCTGAACGCCCTAAACCCTAAACGACCTGACGCCATGCCTGCCTGTGAGCGAGTGTGTGAGCCGAAACCCTAAAAGCCGTAAATTCTATCAGCCCTAGATGGCCCTAATTCCAGAAACGCGCAGCTGCAGGGCATCGATGTCGACGGGAATCTCCTTAGCACTTTCGAGGCCTTGGGTCTCTTGTGAAGGGGTTCCGGGTGCGATTTGAAAGGGGCCTTGGGGCTTGTAGGGTTTACGTAGGGTTTATAGGGTTTACGTAGGGTTTAGAGGGTTTATAGGGTTTATAGGGTTTCGGGTTGCTTTGGAATTTACTTCAAAAGCAAACTGAACAACTCCATTTGCCAGGGTCCGGCGAGAAGCTGTAGGAAAAGGGGACTTCGTCAGCTCATTTCTCTATGAGAGACAGCATCGGAGTCGTTCTGCGTTAAGCTTGAGGTGTAGGGCCCGTCTTATTCACTCGCTATGCGCTTGAACCCTAAGGCACCAAAAACCCTAAACCCTGAACTTGGCGTGAGTGCTGAAACCCTGAACCTGGCCCTTCACCCTCAACCCGGAACTTCCCGAAACCCTAAACCCTACATAAGCCTGCCTTCGTGCGAGTGTGAGCGTCGAAAACCCTACATAAATCCATAAACCCTAAACCCCAAACTCATTTAATATAGGGGCCTTCATAGCTACCTATATTGTTTCGGGGGGTTCCTTATCATAGTTATAGTATAATATACACCAAAACCCTCTTCTAATTATTAAGGCCGCTGTAGTAATCCCGTCGTTGGCTTGGAAGCACAGTGGAGAGGTGACCGCTTTGACAAGGCATGCAAAGTTATGTTTGTCATCAACACCTACCAAGCAGGCAAAGCTCACAAGATGTGTAACCTGTCTCGTCGCGCTAGAATTGTACTCAAGACCTCGCCTGGTATTGCCGAGTGTGAGCGTCAAAAAAATCCCTGAATCATCAACCCCAAGCATCCAAGCCTCTGCTTGTGTGCAGGGCCTTGTTGAGGAAGGTGAAATCGCTGCTGCGTCCTGCGAGCAGCTGGGGCCCCAGCGGAATTCTTTTAAGGCTTAAGGGCTCCTTTAAGGGCTCCTTTAAGGGCTCCTTTGGAGTTCCTTTAAGGGCTCTGCAAGGGTACTTTTCGGGTTTCCGAGTTTAGAGTTTAGGGGTTTCCCAGATTTGAGTCCAGCAGCAAGAAGGGGTTTCCGATAGCAGGTGCAACAGCCTCTCCCAAAAAAAGGTTTCAGGATGCACGGTTTCAGGGTTCAGGGGGTCCTGGGTTTGGAGGGTTTAGGGTTAAAGGTTTTGGATGGGTGAGCGAAGCTCTGCTCTTGTCGTGGGCGTGCTCTGCTCGGCACGAGTACAAGCTCCGGGATCGAAAAGGGGTGATTCCGCACGACGCAGCTCCGACGGTGGGGAACATGAAGAGGAGGTGGAGCGTGATTGTCCTCGCCTTGGTGTCATCATCTTCATAGCAACATTCTCCTCCGTCTTAGTCGGTTACAGCATTAGCAGTTGTGACGGTTCTCCGAATGAAGAAGCCGCATACGCATCTGCGTGTGCAGGTGTGCATGCGCATGCGCGTGTTCGGTTGTCGTTTCGTCTGCTTGTCCGCCTGTATGTACGTACGAGCATGTACACAGGCTCTTCTTCATATCTTATGTTGCTACATGTGTAGAAAAAGCACTTGCAAGTGTGATTGCATGTTGCGCAGATGACGGGTGCGGGGAGTGAGCAGCAGCAGCAGCGCATTGATCGCGATCTGCATTGCGGGCTGCAAGGAACGCATCAATGAAGCAACCACTTTGATGATGACAGCACCAGCCTTATGGAACTGCCATCCCTTTTAAAATCATCAGTGGCCTTAATTAATCCTCATAGCAGCTATGAGCTAAACCCGAAACCCTGAAACCAGAAATCTAGACTTTGAACCCCGAATTCCCAACCAGAAACGAACCCAAAACCCAAAACCTCAGACACCCTGAACCTGAAATCCCTGAGCTCCTGAACCCCCAGCAAGAAAAGCCCTAAGCCCTGAACCCCAAGGGCCACCAAAAACTAAATCCGAGGTGCTGTCGCCTCATGAAGCTGCCGCTGCAGAAGCTCAAGGCACCGTGGGGCGGGCAGCAGTTTGAGGTCTTTAATGGGTCGCTTATGGTATCTCTTAAGGGGACTTTCCCCTTTCCAGGAAAAGCATAGAGTATCTCTGCTTTTGTTTATAGTGGGTTTAGCATTGGGCTCACTGGAATAGTGTGGCTTCTTTAGCTAGGGCTTTCAGTTTACTACGGGGGTCTGAAGTGTGAACAGTTTGCAAGGCTCCAGGAGGTCTGCGTCTATTGCATGGTTCAGGAACCCCCCCCGGTGCAGATTTGGGGCAGGCTTCGGGCCGTTTTTGGGTTTAAGGTTTCCGGTTCAGAGTTTTGGGCTTTGCGTTTACAGTTTGGCGTTTGAGGGAGAATCGTCAAGGGCAAGAAAGACAGCAACTTTCAGTCTGGTTACGGCGATTTGTTCTAACTGCTATTGGTATTGTGATGTTTATCCATTGACGCTCATTCCAGTGATGACGGCGTCATGTTGAGCATGAAACTATTGAAAGCTGCTCAGGACAGCTTCGTCCAAGTTTTAATGTGGGCCCGGACGACGACCGAGTTCGACATCCTCTGAGAGGATACCCTTAGCTGAACACAAACCAAGAGCCCTGAAGCCCAAGCGGGTAGACCTAAGTCGAGCCTCAGTTGTAAATGCCCGTTGAGCCTAGACTCTACCGAGGAGTTTTTCCTGGTAAACTTTAAGCCGTGAGCCACTCACCCCCGAACCTCAAGCCCTCAACAATCCTAAACTCGCCGAACAGGTCTATCTCGACCTGGAAACCCGGAACCCCTCCGAAAAACCACAGGCCTACGTAAAGCCCATATCTCTGAGACCAGTTGTCGTGAATCCTTGCCTGCCGCATGCGACTGCGAGAGTGGAAAGCCCATATGACACCCTGGTGAGACACGCTAAAACCTAAAACCTAAACCTCTTCAACCTCTTCAAGCCTCTATTTCTCTCCATCCATGCCCAGGCCGCCCTGCCCCCCCCCNCCCCCCCCCCCCCCGCATTCGGATGCCTCCAGGCCATGCTCAAGAGTGCTTGGCTGCCGGTGGAAGGCCCAAAAGCCTGAAAGGGCCTTCAACGGGGATTTCAAGAGAAAGGTTTGCCGTCGGGTTTATTTAGGCCAGTCTTGCGGGTACATCAATTTACAGGGTTTGGCGGTTTTAGTGTTTTGGGCCAGGGTTTTCGCGATGCTAGGCTGTGGGTTGGGCCTTACAGCGGCTCATACTGGGTTATCTGCTACAGGATTTTAAGTTTGGGTGCAGTGCCTGAATTGTGGCAATGCAAGAGGAGCGTTTGGCGTTCACATGCTCTTTTGCCTTAGCAGCCCTAGCACGGGTTCACGAAAGAAGTACCGTCATCTATTGAACGGAGTTTAGCTGGGGGTGAGCAGATGAAGGCTTATATGAAGAGTGCAGTGTGCAGATCTAGATGCGAAAGGACTTTCAGGTAGACTGGTGGGAGTTTTGGTGGACCTTACTGGTAGTTATAGGTGGGGTATAAGACGGTTTGCTAACCTGGCTGCATCATGTGCTGAAGCTTAGTGTTGTTTCTTGTGGCAATCGTGTACAAAGAAGACTCCAACGGCACATGCCCTGTACACGTCCTCCCGCCCTAGGGGAAACTAGAGTTGTAGTCCTTATTCGGGGACTTGTGGCCGCACTTATTTCTACCCAGGAACCTCCAAATAGAACCCAAGCAGACCCCGAATTCGTTGTTCGCAGGGCCTCAGCAACGCCTAGCAGTCCGGCTGGCTGGGCGCCTACATCCCTTTGGCAGACGGGGCCCTGTGTTATGGTAGCCGCTCTCCTGTGTTTGTTGTGATGCAGTAGATCTCCTTGTGCAAGGTTCATAAGGGCTTCTGTGCGGCTGTGCCAGTCAATCTGTTTCTCAATATGGTTTTCAGTGGGTTAAGCCTTTATCATCGATTAGTTCTACTCTTCTTGTGAAGCATCTCGCGGATCGAAGTTCACCTGCCATGCCAACTCTAAATGCCGCTAAGGAAATCTCAAAAAAGATTGGCTAACTCTCCACGAAGTCAGTCTGTGTGCCGGAGGAACACGAACCCTAAACACAGTGACCTCAAAGAACCCTGGACTTGATTTGGGCAGTGGTTAACTAATCCTTGTTTTGCAAACACACTGGGCTCTCTTTGAGGCTGTTAGACAGGGATTTGAGAAGCCAGTAAACCCGAACCCTAAATTATGTGGATCCTTGCCTGCCGCGTGCGATTGTGTGAGTGTCGAAACAGAAAGACCTCAGAGTCCAAACCCGAAGCCCTAGATCAAAAAAAACCCGAAACCCTATTTATAACACACATACATATCAGTAGATATAAGTATAAGTAACTATAAACAGAGCTTGACAAATGTGTATGACTATGAGTAAGTATAAATACAAATAACTAGAAGAGCAAATGTCAAAACATGCACATGAAGAAATACCAATAATACATATGTATGTATGTATGTATATATGTATATATAGAAATGAATATATAGATAAGTCAAGAGATATGTAGATAGGTCGTCAGAAAAGCATGCGATTGTATGTGCACATATACAGACATGCACACGCATGAAGTCCCTTTCTGGTTAAACTTCTACCGCAAGTCCGATTTTGCCCAATCGGAAAGTCTCCATGTGTTCCTGACTAGCACCCCGAGTGTTGGGTCCGAAGTGGTGATGGCTTAGAAACCAACATCGCCTAGACCTCGGAGGATCCTAAGCCACAACTACGCCCTCAAGGGCTAAGCCTGCCGAGGTGCGGTTTCTCTCGGACCTTGGCCCCTGCGGCGAGGATGTCGCGCTCTTTGAGGCCTGCACTCTTTGGTTGCGGACCTCAACCCTCGAAACACCAAAGCCCCGAAACTGAAACCCTAAGCCTTTCAGCCCTGTACCCCAAGCCTAAGACGCTAAATCGTCCAGCCTGCTCTCGTGTGTGTGCCCTGCGCGCGAAACTGTTCCCCCACGCTCGCAATACCTCCTTGGCCTTATCTAGTACTTTACATCGCAGGATCCTTATTCTAAGGACCCCAGAATGAGGTACCGCCTCATTTTCGGAAACTCCCTTTTGAATATCACATGACCGGTCTGCGTGCTACGGCTGTTGGTATGGCTGTCGTCTTCACTATGGTCGGCACCCTCCTTATCCTATTGTGCACGCTCGAGGCCGTAACTGCAGCCGGAAGCCGCAAAGCCTAAGAAAAGCACCCCCGCTACAAATGCACGCGGAACCGCAGTAGAACCCTAAAGCACTACATCTCTAAACCCTAAACCCTCAACCCTCGGCGTAGACTCGCCGAAAAGTGGAATTCGTCCGCCTTGCCGGGACGACCACGGCCATCCATGGCACCAGAGCTTCGGGGTGAAGTGGACAGGTCACGGTGGAGCTCGGAGGACACGTGGCAAGCGATCCGACGAGCTCGGGGTGAAGCAAGCAGACCCTACGACCGCATGTTTGGGATGTTCACCAACCGTAGTCCGAACTGGGGGAAAGAGCTGGATGCTGGCCACGATGCTCCGATGCGTGGTCATGTTGATCCTGGTCGGTCCTCGGGTTGTCGAGGTGGACTTCGTGCAGCAATGGAGAATGGACGTGCAGATGGACCAGTCCATGTTCGAGGGCCACGTGCAAGGGATGCTGGAGGTGCCGGAGGTGACTGGGTTCTCTGGGATGCACGCGAGGTTGGGGTCCCGGTGACTGAATTGAAGGCCAAGAGACTCATGCAGAAGCTGTACAGTCTGACTTCGTGGAGGTGGTCATGGATGAGTTTATGGCAGGGTTTGAGGGCGACTACAACGAGTCCAGTCATGGAGATGATGAGGGAACGATGACACAAAGTTTGTCTGCGTCTTCCGGGGCTCAAGATCTATACAGGAATGGCATGGAACAGGGTCGGAACGGCGATCATGAAAGTCGAGAAAAGGCGTCGTGGCGAGATCTCTGAGAACCTGGTGAAGTGTGCTCTGTGTTGCCTTCACGCCCTCCAACCTTGGGGTTTCGCTCTTGCGGGAGAAGAAAAAGGCATGCAAAAAAAAACCCTCAACCTTCAACCCTAAATCCTGGGCCCTGAACCATAAACCTATGAACCTAACCCTCAAAGCAAAGATCCTGGGCCCGGGAAGGCCGCCGGCCTCCCCACCGCCCCGCCCACGCGCCGGCTCCGAGGGAAACACAAGGCTTTCAGTAGCGCTTCATTCTCGTTTAGGGTTTAGGAGTTTTGGGTCGTAGGGTTCTCTGACCCTAGTTTCAACCCTAAGCCCTAAACATAAACCCCAAAATCCACCCTGATCGAACGATGCGAGTCCAAACCCACCCGGAACCCTAAACTCCAAAGCCTAAACCGTTGGATTTAGCTTCTTGCCCTGGTAGCCTTGAACCCCTACAAAAGGGGCCTTACGTAATACACTATAATAATTTGATGGGGTTCCTTTAAAGGGGTGTATAATTCTAAATTTAGTATAATGGGTTCAAAAACTGATTCTAATTATTAAGGCCCCTATATTAGGCCCTTAAACTAAGCTCCAAACCCAGAAACCCTGAGCCCTGAACCCCTAAGCACTTCCCTCAACTCGAAATGGGCAGTTCTGTAAATTGGGGCCTCTTTTTCATAGTACAGCACCCCGCACAAGAACCCTAGAAGGGACCCCAACTCCCAAATCCATCCAAAGCCCGGTTTACTACTATCTTGCTGGTCTAGGTATGGTTGTTGTTGTTCCGTGTTGGCATGACCATGACTCTTATTATCGTTATGATTTATGAAACCCTAAACCCTAAACCTAATTGATGATAATGAAGACTACTTCTGCACCCCAGCTGAGCGCCTGAAATCCGGCGATTCCCGCAACTCTTCGAGGCCCCGCCCGCCCCGGTGCCATCGAAGCCGCCGGCGCCGGTGAAGTGTGGAGCCACGGTTAAGAGTTTAGGGTTTAGGGTTGAAAGTTTTAAGTTTAGGGTTGAGAGTTTAGGGCTTCGGGTTGTCAGTTTTAAGTTTAGGGGTTTAGGGTTGAGAGTTTGGGGTGTAGGGCTCTTCAGGCCTTCGGGTGTAGTGGGCGGTTTCGAATTTCGGCTCTAGGGCTAAAGGATGAGACTTTGGGGGCTGGGTGGGGGGGGGGGTTTTCTAAAACTCTCGGAGCTGTGATGCTCCCTTAAGCTTCATGGCGGTTGCGGCGCTTTCTGAATCTTCGGGGCTTCACTTCAAGGATTTGGGCAGCCCCCCTGCTTGACGCTCGACGTATGGTTTGAAAGTTCGAGTTCCTAAGAAAACCGGAAACCAAACCACAAAAGCCTGTCTTGCACGGGTTGAGGCTGTGTTGAACCTTTCTAGCCTATGGCGAGGTGGTGCCCAGCACCCTAAACCCTGAACCTCAAACCCAGCCGCCTGATCTTGGGAGGTCTTTCGCTGCTAAAGTTGGAGACTTGAGCAGAGAAAAAATACTTCAAGAAACCCGAGGCTTCGGGCCCGCTGAGATTGAACAACCAGGGTGCGTATATGAGGGTCATCTGAACAACCGCAGTCCACGACCATGCATGTCGGATAAGTTTTGTGGTCACCGAACGCAAAACCACGGACATTCCTTTTTCGTCCTTATATGGTCACGTGATGCCCAACAATGGTGGTTTTGCAGGCCGCTAAACTAGACTTGGGAGCCTGCCAACAACAAACTAGCATTTGTTTTGGTTAAGTTTTGATGTTCGCGCAAACCCAAGCGTTGGGCCCTTTCCAACGTCAGGAGCCTGATAGCGCACCACAAGCTGCGCTCCTGCTAAGGAATTTTGCTGAAGCTACCATACCAAAGCAAACCCATTGTTCGAGTTGTATCCCCACATGGTGAATTAGCGCGAGTTCCTTAACTCTGCAACCCTAGCAGTTCTGTTAAAGCGGCAATACACATAAGTTCTGGTAGCTTACAGGAACGTCCTTTGACAAGGACCCGGTAGTTGCAACCGGAGCTGTTTGGTTCGATCCGGCTGCTTGTCCACTCCTCTCTCGCCCACAATGCCCCTGGACTGCTTTGGGTTGTTTGGGCTGCTTTGGATTTCAGTGTTGGGGTTCAGGGCTTTAGTCGCCAAAAAAGGGCTCTTTGGGTTGCGGACTTCATTGTTTGGGGGCCGAAGGGTTCGGGGCCAAGGTTCGGAATCAAGAGCGCTACGTTTTGGTTTCGTGGTGTCGGCGTCTGGGATTGAGGGGTTTCGGAGCATCATCCACCTCAAACCTTAACCCTAAACCCTAAATAGGAGGGGAAAAAATCCTAAACCGAAGGAGGAATCGGGAGCATGAGCGCACGTGTGGCTTGCAAAGCCCAAGTCCTAAAAAGAGCTGAAACCATTGAAACTCAAACCTGGAGTTTAGGGTTTGGGGTTCAGGGAAGTTCAGGGCTTACGGTTTAGTGTTTAGGGTTTAGGGTTTAGTGTTTAGGGTTTAGGGTTTAGTTAGGGTTTAGGGTTTATTGTTTAGGGTTTAGTTAGGGTTTAGGGGAAGGTTGCAGGGGAACCTTGCACCCAAGGAGGTTGCCAGTCCCGCTGCTGCCCCTGTTGCTACTTGCAGCCGCGGAGCCCCTTTGGCTGCACCGCTTGATTTCCGAATCTCAGGGCCCCCTTTTTGTCTGCTGGATTTAGGATTTGGGCTTTAAGCTTTAGGGTTTAGGGCCTTTTTTGCTGGGGTTTTTGGTTTGGGAGTTTGGGGAGCACGCCCGGTTATGGGCCGTTCGGGTTCAGGCTCCATTTCAGTAACACGGGGACGACTACTAGCAGTAACGATGCAACTGCTGTTGTTGCTGGCTGTATTAAACCCTAAACCCTAAACACCAAACCCCCAAACCCTAAGCCCTAAACCAAAAACCCCAAACCCCTAAACCCTAAACCCCAAACACATCGAGAAGCGCCGAAACCCCAACACCTAAATTAACTCTGCAATCCTCTTGAAAGTAGGTCACTCCTCGTGCAAGGAATGCCACCGAGCAGCTCCCAGCTCCGACGCTTAGCCGAAGACTGCATCTTCGAAGTGTCGGCGGCTTCCGGGGCTTCGGGGTTTAGGTTTTTAGGAGCTATAGGTTCCTGGCATATGTGTGGTTGTCAAAATTAAGGTACCTTTTTGGGTACCCTAAATAATAGGTGGCGTATTATAATAGAGATCCAAAAGGGGACCCTAATTGTGACAACCACCCCTATATGGATAGCCCAGGTGTAAAAAGGAGTTATGAACTTAGTTGAGCAAGTTTAGACTCCAGGATGTAGTGTTCAGGATGGGTTTGTGTTCTACTGGGTGTTTTGGCCCAGAAGTCTTTGTATGGGTCTGTGAACGGCCAAGCAATGCACCCGCTCCTCATAAACCTCTCAAGAAAACTCGACATTCTGGGCATGTTTGACCCCAAACTCCCGAAACCCTTACGTAAGGCCCTCGAATTTCAATGCGCCCAAGCGTAGATCCCACCGCCTTGAGCCACTTCTTGCGAAGGGCGCACGCAGCTGCCGCGAAGAGCAAGGTTCCCCGGAGTGAATTTACACAGACCTTGTGGAACTTATTGTTTGTTTCGAGTTGTAGAGGATGCGGCTTAGGGGCTTAGGGCTTTAAAACTTTAGAATGCAAGAAGGTGGAACATGACAAATGTAGTGCGACACAAACAGACTGCGGCGTAGCGGATGATGCGGGCATGATGCAAAGATGGTCGACGCCACAACGCAGCACTTCACTCAAGTACGGAATGTCTGCATAGTCCACGCAAATGCCGTGGGATATAACCGTAACATAGCCGAACCAGAACAGCAACAGATTTTCCATGGTTTCCATTGCTCAGTTATGAGTTTGATAACGATGGTTATGAGGTGTTATCATTCTCAGGCTCCGAATAGTGGCCTCCCCATCCTCATCATCCTCCCGTTTCGTCATCATCACTTTGGAGAAGTAGCCAGGTTTCGGGTTTCGGGTTTATTTGGTTGTCATAAAGCAACAAGCGCAGAAGCAGAAAAATACACCCGCGAAGAATGCATAGACTCTGCAGTCACCTAGAACCTGTGAAGCCTGAACGAAACCTCAGTCTGTCAGTGCCATACGGCGCAGATAAGCCATCCTTGACAAACCCAGATAGACAGAGAGAGAGATAGAGATATATATATATATATATATATATTTATGTATAGACAGGGGCCTGAAGTATTACCAACGCTGTCCCTTGGGCTCCTCTTTATACTTGGCTTATTAAATAATGTTCCACCAAAAACCATGTTTTTATTTCCAGAAACCCTTCCAGATGCCTTTTTCAGGAGCCTCTCAAAGAATCCTATGAAAATTATTGTGAACACCCCTCTCTTGCATGACCAGGCAAGCGGCGCGGGGCTGAAGGTCCGGCGCGGCATCTCGATCCTTCACGCGCCTCGGGCGGGTCGACGGGTGATATCCGGGGGCTTAGTTTTGGAACAGTGTTGCTTTAGGGGCTTCTTTTCAAGGTAAAGGGGCTGCTAGGGAAGATGATTACCAACTCTAGTTTGACCGCATAGACGCAAACCCCTCATCCCTTCTATGGTCAGTGTCAATGTGCAGCTGATTTCGGCAAATGCTCAGGATCCCTAATATGATTTAAGTTATAGTACATTCCTTAAGCAAGGGATATTGAAGTCTCTGGGTTGTTCCTACTGGCGCCACAGAGCTCCACTCACCTCCCCCAACTGTGCTCGGGCCCAACTCCACAGCAGCCACCCTCTTTAGGAACGGGGAGGCTCCGAATAGTCCTGCCTGAGGATCCCGGCTCTTCAACGATTCTATGTGGGAGTCCTCAAATCGTGGCTCATGAAATCTCATGAATCTAGCAGCGTCGACCCAGCATTGCGCACGTTGATGTGGCAAGCGACCTTCTCGACGTCTTTCTTAGACTCTGACCCCTGAAATGCTAGCGAGAGTTGAAGCGCCGAGGCCGCTAAACCTCCAAGCCCGTCTCCTTAAATGCTACGAAGCCTCTAAGCCCTCTTCCTTAAAGTCTCAACCTTCCGCCCTTAGCTCCTGGGTTTCGTACATCTGAGATCAGCGACACGCACAGTATGCATCGAAATACGGGAGCTTTGTCTGCACGTATGGCTTTGGGGTTTTGGCCCGGGCTTAGCCTCCAACCTTAAACCCTAAACGTCCAGCGCCCTCAACCCTAAGCCGCTGAACCCGACCAAACCTTGCACCCTCAACGCCCTAAGCCCCAAGTTCCCATGAGTCCTCCCTCGCCCTGTATCGTTGAAATTCAATAATGGGGGTGAGACGAATTTACAAGTATGCTACTGTAACTTGACTTCGCGACTCGCTCAGCCATGCAGGAGCCCCAAACTCCCAAACTCGAAACCTTACCAAGCCCTGAACCCGTCGGGTTCCTGTCCTGTGTGGGCCGGACCCCTAAACCCAAAACCCAATTCCTTATTTTGGCTGGAGGATGTCCTGCAGGTAGAACAGGGGCGAGCAAAAAAACCGTGATCCCGACCCTGATCCAAACTTCCGAAGCCCGTTGGGCAGTATTTAGTGGAGTTCATCACGCCCTAACCCTGAGCCCTCAACTCCCGAAGCCACAAAGCCCGCTTCTTTGTGCCTGGTTGTGCGTGGTTGCAAGGGCTGACTGACACCGTAAGCTCTAAGTAAAGGTCTTTGGAATAGGCCGCGGTGCGACGGACCAATGCAGGTCAACATCAAAGCATCATTCTGTGTGATGTTGCGCTACGTTGAGTTAGCCGCTGTTTGCATTTGGGGTTGACCTCGTGACCATTTTGTTGCTCAGACACCTCGCCCGCATTGTTCGAGCTGAGTCGAATTACACCCTGCTACAACCTCTCCTCGCAAATCCCCAACCCCAGAACAAAACACACTCGACTTCAAGCACTCGTGAAAACCCCAGGCCCGGAGTCAGTCCTTGCCCTCTGAAAACAACTTTCAGCCTCAACCCTGACAAAACTGTCCTTTCAAAACTCCCCAGCCCTGAACCCCAACACCCCAATCCCCAGCAGTGTCAAGCACTGGCACCACGCGGCTTTTTTCTGTGACGACGTACGACGTTGCTGCGTTGTTGGTTGAAATGCAGGGCCTTATTCCATGGCAGGCAGAGTATCGCAGACTATCTGAGCTTTTTGTTATGCTTTGAAATCGGGTTATATACTTTCACGCTACAATAAGACTGACTATAGGATTGCAGGATCCGAGCCTGGGTTCAACAAAAATGCTATAAGGTTACACAGCTTGTCCCGTTCAGAACACCACTGCTGCGGATTTCTGTCGCCAAAGAACCCTCAACCCTCAAACCTTAAAGCCCTAATCTGTAGAGCCCAAACCCCAAACCCCAAACCGAGTTGCGACAGTCCAAACCCCAAAACCCCTCCCCCGAGTGTGAGCGCCGAAACCCGTAAACCCCAAACCCTAAACCTCTCAGCTCCCTTCTATGTAGGAGGGAAAAAACCTCTAGGCTCAAGAGGGGCTGTAAGCAGAATGGTAACGATTCATACAGCAAACTGCTTGTATTTAATGACTTGGGGTTTATTGGAACCTTTATTGTTGTCCTTACCCGAAACCCACGTTGAAGCAGTTTGTCATCAGTAGCGGCTGAGGTCCCGAACTAGGTACAATCACATCCAAAGGGATCTCGGTGAGAGGGACAGCCCGTGATTAGCAGGTCTACTTCTTAGGGTTTGATGTTGCTGTGCTGTCAGAGCTTCTCCATAGTGATGTTTCGCAATCTCAGTGGACCTCGAACCATATGCCTCGCTTGGATTGTCCGAGTGTGAGCGCCGAAAACCCTCAGCACGAGGAGATCTGCCCAGCGCCGACATTTTGATTCATTCCGGTGACGTGGCAAGAGCTCCGTGGTCTGCAGAGCGAGCTTCCTCACCTTATCGGTTTAGGCTTGGGGGTTTTAGGATTTGGGGTTTTAGGGGTCGGTTTTCCTGGGGTTCGTGGTTTAGACTTTGGGGTTTGGGCTTTAGGCTTCAGGCTTTAGAATTTTGGCGGGTTTGGGGCTTCGGGCTTCATTGGGGTTCGGGCTTCGTCTTGCGGTTGTGTTGGGGTTGAGTTTCGGGTTTATGGGAGCCCAGGAAGGGGGAGACGCAGGCTCCAGAGCTTTAGGTTTGGGGCTCATTTTGCTGGGTTCTTCTTGTTAACGAAGTTTATCTTAACCTGCCATAGTAAGGAAGCCGTAATATTGAGTATAGATCCTTATGATGGTAACTTAAAGATCAGTCCTCGACAAGAAGCCATTTCATGGTACCCTGTAGAATTCCCAACTGAGCCTCTAGTTTAGGGCCTAGGGTGGCATTTGCGATGGTTCCTTGTGGCTCTGGCGGCGAGAGGGCTCAGAACGGAGCGTTGCGTCTGCCATGGACTTTCCCACTAAACTGCAGAAACCTCAGGCCCAAGCCCTTGTAACCTTGGGATTGGAGGCTTTTGAGTTGTTGGACTTGAAGACTTGTTTCTGAAATATTGAATGTTCAGATGTTCAACCTCCGCGTATGCAAGATGCTGTGTGACGTGTTTAGCAGAAAATGGAGGCTGGCAAATTTGTGATGCCTTTGCGAGATGCCTAATGCTGACCGGGTCGTGGCATGTTATGCTCTTTGTAGCCTCATTTTAACCCCTATGGTCACCTCTATAGGAACCCTTATTGTCATCTTACAGTAATCTTATAGCCTTATAGTAAGCGGCCTTCGGGTCCAGGTGGCTGCTGCCCCAAAGGGGTTTACAACCCCGGAAGGTTTTTGTACCCGTAAACCCTGACAGCCTAGGACGCTAAAACTCGGAAGCCCTAAAAGCCCTAGAACCCTAGAAGCCTAAAGCCCTCACGTCCCACAACAAGGCTTTTGTGCCACAGAGCTCTCAACCCCAAGCGCTGAGAACTCTCAATGCTTGAAGCACTGCCGCAAGAAGTCTCATATTCAAGCTTTTGTAGCACTTTCGAACAGAGGCCAGGCACACCCCAACCCCTGAAAAATCCGAATTCCTACACCCCAAGCCTTTTTGCAAATGAATCCTAAGTTCGATTTCCTGAACCCTAAGCCCCCAAAATGGAACCTTGAATCCTATTCCAAAACCCTAAACTCCCTAGACCCGAAATGCCAAACCCTAAAACCAGCATCTCTTTGCGAGGTTGGATCGGACGCGGAGCTTGGTGACTTCAACGACTGGTTGGACGGGTTGAAGGACTCGTTACTTCGGTTTCGGAAGTTTTGGAGTTTTCTATCCTGGTTGAGTCACAGACCAGATGCAAAAAGGGTTTAGGATTTGCGGGTTTGGGGTCAAGGGTTTGCGTTGTGCAGACAAGAACGTAGTTTTTTTGCTACGATCGTTGTGAGTGCTCTTGCCTTTGGCGCCTAGTGACGTGCCTTGCCGGGCCAACCTCATGTTGCTGGGGTTTCTTACACTTTGTGGTGGTGATGGACACGATATTGATGTGATGGTTGTGAAAACAAATGGAAATAGTCGTGATTGTGTTTAGACTCATGGTGCGGGGGGAGGAGCGTATGGTGATGATCTAGAATCAAGAGTTTATAGAATGACTATGTTGGTGGTCATGATGGTGTGATGCCGATGATGGCTGCCCTCCTCGAGGACAAGTACAAGCGCATCCTTGTGATTCCTGGGAACCACGACTTCTGGGAGTCCTGTCAGCAGTTTCAATCCTAATCTTACAATGGCATAGGGTGTAAAGTTTAACTAATGATTCAAGGCCAGTTCCAAGCAGCAAGGAGGCCCGGATGCAGAAAATGCCAGTTTCAACCCAAAGCCGTAAGCCCTAAACCTACCACGGTACAGGCTTGAAAGCTTATGGTGGAGGATGGGTTGTGGTGTGGGGAGAGACGCCGTCAACCTCAGGCCACCCCCCAAGGCCTGAAGCAAGGTCGCAGGCCCCTTCTGCAGTTACGGTTGAGGGCTACAGGGTGCTATGTGGTGTTTGTTTGGGGATTGAATTCAGAGGGCGTGTTGAGCTCTTGAGTTGCAGTTCGGCACAGATGAGGGAAGACAAGAGAATAGGTTGTGGTAGGCCCCAGACTCGGTGGTGGCGCGATGGGCATTACATCCGTTGCTTGTGAAGAGTGCAAGCACGCGCAAATCTGGATGTCCCGGAATGTGGATGCATGCACCCAGTACGTATGGCACAACCGGAATTTCGCCATTAGGGCATGCAGCACCGATGCAGCGACGGGTCGTAGGGACCCATACCGAGTGAACCGTGCTTGATAATCATACCAATACTAAGGATCCTCTGTTTTGTGCGGTCCCGAACGGGTTTTCGTAGTTACCCTGGTGGTTACAGGCATGAAATCAAACGGAGGACCTGCACTTTTCCGGTAGCTTGACTCCGGGTTTGTAGTTTTATTGTTATTTACGCAATACTTATTCCAAGAGGTACACTCCCGCAATCTTCCAACTGCCAGTACTTGAAAACATGGTGAACACTTCAGATTACCAATAGCACCAGAAACCTCATGCAGCTTGAGCAATAATCTGCAAGCCAGGTGAGAAGGGACTACATAAGATGCCGTGTCGAACTCTCTACTCCTTGAAACGAGGGCGGCCAGGAGTGATTCTCTGATGGATTCTACAAGGCAACTTATGTGACGGTCTCACCACCCGCCAAGAACAACTAGAGAATCATATCACCTCAAGAAGGCGCACTCCCATAGCCTCTAGGACTCCAAACCCTAAATCCTCAACCCTATAACCCCTAAGCCCTAAACCCTAAATTCCCACCCGGTGCCCTGGCACCATCAACAAAACCACACCTTCAGGACACAAACTGGCGTTTGGCTCGGGGCAGCCTCTCAGACGGAGCCGTCGAGGACCCCGCATATTTTCAGAGCATCTGGCCAGCAGGGTTTTTAGATGTTGCAGACAGTAGGCTTTGCAATTTGCGAGGTGCCACGGTCATTACTCGGAACTCGGCGTTATCCGATGATGGTCATTGTTTGTTTGGGCATTCAATCTGTGATGTCTTGCAGGATTGAGGCATGCCGCTATTCCGAGCCTTAAGCCCTGAAGCGCAGAATGCTAACCTCTAAACCTTAAACCCTAAACCGGTAAACACAAGAGTGCAGTGCAGAAAATACCCGGACCGAGCATCCCCAAAGCACATCCCCTTGCATATCTCCAACCTCCGGGGTGCCCTAAACCCTTAATCCGAGACCCGAACCCTTTTACCTTGGTGTAGCTGGAGCTACCTGCTTCAAGAGCGAGTCGAAACCTTTTTCCGTTGACCCTCAATCAGTAGGGATGTCGGGCTGCTTTGTAGAGGAATTAGTTGAAGTCGCCATAAGAGGATCATCTTGTTCATACGGCCCTAAGCTTCAAGCAATCGGATCTCAAAGCTAGGGGACCATGTATGAGCCGCTACGCTACATTGTAGGATCCTTAATATAAGGTGAGGAACACCCCCCCAAAGAAAGACGGACCCCACTTCTAAACAGAGAAACCACCCCTACTGAGGCTCCAATATCCCTAAATGAAGGAATATGACATAAGTAGGATCCGCAATATGATTGAAGTATAGTACATTCCTTAATCATATTGGTGCCTCTGGGCACCCCGACTGAGGCAAGCTTACCAACGCCAGGGTTCTGAACCACGACCTGGCTGAGGCTTCTGGGCTTTGGAGGGATGTGGATCAGTCGGTTGAGTGAAACACCAAGAAGCACCTAAACTTAGGAGTTTACGTAACCCTAGAGTGGAGAGTACGCAATATAGGGGCCTAAATAATGACCAACGCTAGTTTGGTGGCTCATTAGTATAATTTTAGTATACTGGGCCCCAAAACCCTATTCTAATTTTTAAGGCCCTTATATTTAACAGAAGCTAGTGGAACCCACCCTGAAGTAGGGATATAGCTTACATGTTCATGTTCAGCTGCCCTTTTGCGCTCCTGGAAAGCCTAAGCCTAAGCCTAGGCTCGAATTCCTGAGGGAGCGGTCGAAATGTGAACCCGCTGTACTCGAGATTATGTTTCATCCTTCGCTCCCCCAGTTTCGACCCAAATAACAGGATCCGTCATTTGGGGGTCGACAAACTGGAGGTAACGGTATCTTCAGGAACATCCTACGCCGGGTGGTCTTGATGCTTCTGACGCTCCCAAGAGCCTGAAATTTCTTGAAAGACAAATACCCCGAAAAAACACCCTTCAAGCCTGACCCACCTGCATCCTGGAACCCTCAACCCACACCCTCTGAACCCGCAAACCACAACATCCCTAAACTACCACAGCCTAAACCCTAAAGCACTGGTCAGACCCTAAACCCCCGAAGCCTTCATTCCCCGAACCGGAGTGTTCGGAGGCCACACCTCTTCACATAGGTTGCTCCAAGAGGGGGTTTCAATCTCCGAGGGCTGGTTCAGGTTCCGGTTGTGCCCATGACCTTCATTGCGAGGTGATGGGGCTCAAGATTTGGGGTGCCGGCTGGCACGCAAGGACATTGCCCACATCCGTGAGGTCTTTGGTCATGTTGTGCTTCGAGCATGTGGGATTGATAAGTGCATCATACTGCGAAAGCTCAAGACTGCTGCATGGTTAATTTGCCCGTTCGGGCTCGAACCCTTGCCAGAACAGAGACGTGTTCGGCCCGGCTGCTTTACTTCGAGCGTCCCCATTCGCCCCTTTCGATTCCTGTTTCGTGAATTTCTGGAGAGCTGACGGTATAGTCGCAGCAGGGGCGCGAACATCCCAACTTCTATAGCCGACATCCTACCCTGGGGGTGTTTCGAGGAGAGGCGACAGCAGTCCCAACAACGATTACGCCGACCTCCCGGCGGGAGCTGCTAGCCTCAGACGGGAGGGCTTCCACCGAACCCTCCTCCCCGAAACCCTAAGCCCAGCCCCTATCAGCCGTGCTGTTCGCCTCGTACCAGAACCCTATGCGTAGTGTCTATTGGGCCGAGGCGGCCGGTCTGTGAAGATCTTCCTGTGAGTCAAGCCCTAAGCCGTAGCAACAAAAAGATAGTGCTGAATCCTGAAACTCAGGGCCCCCCCTGTGCTAAGGGATCCTGGGGTCTCGGGTGCGTGTTTCGGGTTGCACTTGGAGGTTCATGGTTAGGGTCCACGGTTTAGGGTTCATGGTCTAGGGTTCGTGGTTTAGGGTTTAGGGTTAAGAGTGGGTGTTTATAATAACTGCAGAACAAACCCTTATCAGGGGACGTATAACTACCCATGAACCTCCAAGCTGGGTCTGCAGCCTGGTCACGTGGATAAGTTGGGCGAGGATGCAGTTGATCGCCAACAAAGAAACTCCAAACCCTAAGCCCCGAACCCCCTGAGCCTGCCCGGCAAAACCCCCCAAAACCCCCAAAACCCCAAACCCATCTTAGCCCTAACACGTAGACCCCAGAAGCACTGAACAAAGCGGCTTCGGAGAGTCTCCGCCTATCTTTACCTCGAGTCTTTAGATTCGACTCCATGGACCTGAGTCCCCTTCTGTCTGGTTCTTAGTAGGGAGTGGGGGAATGGATTATGGAGATTATTATTGGGGATTATATAGGGACTACTATAGGGATCCGTTCCCCACTCCCTACTAAGCACCAGACAAATGAACGGTGTGGCAGCGGCAGAGCCGGCCATCTGACGGTGTCCCAGTCTGCGATCAAGCCTACGACCTAGACGGCCTTAGACCCCCCAACTCTAAAACCCTAACCCGAAACCCTAAACCCCTAAACCCTAAGCCCGAAACCCTGCGACTACTCTTCGACCCCACGAATCAAGCCCCAGACTTCCCTAGGACTTCTGCCCCCCCCAGTTCGAAAAAGCCTAACAGTCTCTAAACCCACCAGAATCCCAAGACCTTTGGCCGCAATAACCAGCCGCAGAGCCCCCAGAAAGCGCTTGAAACCCTTAACACCCTAAATCCTTGCACCCTGAACCTCGGCATTTCTACTGGCATCGCCGAGCAGAAAAGGGGGGGCGTTTGACAACAAAAAACGTTTGAGGTTGATATCATGGTGACCCACGAGGCCCCATTTGGCCCGAAGCTCAGTCCTCGTGTGCTCTTCAAAATTTACGGTTTAGAGTTTCGCTCTTTCGGGTTTGCGGCTTTGAGGTGATTTGGGGATTTAGGGGGTTTTACAGGTCTAAGGTTCGGGGTTTTGCGTTGTCGGTTTTGGGTATAGGGTTTCCATTTATTTCGGCTATTGACAGTCTTCTTCTTTTGACGTTGTTCAGTCCCACCATAATTTTCTGCAGTGTTGTAAGCACCATCTATACGTCTATGCCTTATGTTGCAAACGGTGCAGTACATTTTCCGGCAGATTGTCAGCCTGTTATCTTTTTCTGTTGTCATTATTTCACTAACGGTCCAGAGCGTGCCGAATACTGTGCTCGAAGAAGCGTGGGAATTGCTCGATGTGTTGCAGCAGCGAGGATGGTGGCTTTCGCGGTGCTGACAATGCTGATTGTGGTGATCCTCCTCCTCGTCCTCCTCTTTCCCCCTCTCCTCTTGCAATTGCCACGTTTCCGTTTTGTAACATCTTGAGAAACACAGAAACCTTTGATGGAACCCTCAGGAAGCCTAGCAGAACCTCTCCTTTAACCATACCCGAAGACGTAATCCCATCTCTGAACCCTTGCATGCGGATGCGTGCTTGCGAACTAATAGGCTTTGAGCCTTAAACCCTAAACCCTAAAACACACCCAAAAACCCTAGACCCCCAACAAATTCCAAAAACCCTTGAACCCTTAACCAAACAAAGCCGAGGTATTTTCGACCTCACAGGCCATTGTAGGGAGCTCCTAAAAGGGTTAGGGAATAAGGTTTAGGATTTAGGAGTTTATGGGTTTAGGAGTAGGGTAGGTTCTCCCTATTATAGGACTTTGGGCTTTTCTTGGGTACCAAAAACCAGAAACAAGGACTAGGAAAGGGTTTAGGTTGGATACTGCCTTCACTCTGTAACAGTTGGGTCATTTATGTTTTAGAGTTGTAAGGCCGGTCATGGTAGCTCTGTTACCGTATGGGGGCAGTAGCAACGGTTTAGGGGTGAGGGATAGGCGTTCAGGCTTTGCAGTTCTAAGGGGTTCGGGTTTAGGGTTTGAGGTCACAAGGGTTCACGGTTCTTGTTTTTCAATAGGCTTGGTATGGACTTGACGTGCGTTTGATGAGGTTTAAGGTGTTCCTTGTTCTGAATATGAGGTGTCCTGTCTTTGAGGGCCTGAGGGTTTGGGACTTTTTGGTTTGGAGGTTTTGGGGTTTGGGGCTCGGGTTCATCACGCACACTCGATGTCCGAACTCTAAACCCGCAGCAGCTAAGCCAACAGGTCCATGCCAAAGCATTCGCGCCAACCTCTAAGCCCTGCTTGGAGGTTCATGGATAGTCAGCTATAAGTGAGGTTACAAGTGGGGTAACCATGGTTACAACTCATATCAGCGGACTTATAACCCCCACTTTAGCTACCCATGAACCTCCAATCCAAGCGCAGCCCAACTCCCCCTCCCTTCCTCAGGCGGCGGGCACTGGGGCTCTTCAAGAGCACCCTGGCCTGAAACTGGAGGTGTTGATCTCGGGGCGGCCCAGCTCAGGGGTGTAGGGTTTCAAAATTGAGGAATCCGGGAATACTCGCCCCCCACCTCCGACATCCAGATGATCCCCTCTTCAAAAAAAGCCCAGACGTCTAAGACTCAAAACCCGAGACCCCGAGCCAACAGTGCTAAAGAAGCCCAAGCATGCACAAAAGCACCAAAACCCTAAGCCAAAATCCTCAAATCCTCAGCCCTGTAGCCCAGCGGCTCAACCCCAGTCTGGCCCAGTCTCTGAACCCTCAACCCAAAAACCCCGTAGTCCAAGCCATGTGGGAGTTGAAACCCTATCGCGCCTGCTCCACCCAAACCCTCAACCCCCGACCATAGGCCCTAAACCGTCGAGGACCTAAACCCTAAACCCTTTACCAGCAAGCTCAGAGGAGCCGAAGCCATGCCGTGTGCGAGTGTGCTTTACCGAGGCACTCTTGGAGGCCATCTACCGCGTGAAGCCGAAGGTTGGCGTGGGGATCGGGACGCCTCGGGTTGTAGACTTCACAGCGTTTAGGATTACTCTAAGGGCCCCTTTAAAAAGATCTAGAGGGAACTTTTGGGGTTTCGGCTTAGGGGTTTAGGGTTTAGGGGTTTGTTCGGGTTTAGGGTCGAGGGTTGTAGACTTCTTGCTTGTCGTACTACGGTAGTACTGTACCGGCGAGGATATGCGAAGTTCCTGTAGCGTGAGGACTGCGACGAGGGTGTAGACTGTATGTGGTTAGAGGTTCTGGGTTTTGGGGGATTTTGGGTTTGGCGTGAAGCCTAAGGCTTGGGATTCAGGCTTCATACTTGTTCCATCTTGTTCCTTAAGTCATCACGACTCCGAGTAAGGGTTTGAACCCATACCAACTTTCCTGGTCTAGTTGCCAGTAGCAAAAAACATGGGTGCCGATGGGTTTTCAGGTCGAATATGACTGAGTTCGTGATATGTGGGAGCCGGATACAACCTCCTGTAAGCCTTATCAGGAGCGGTGTTGGCGTTCTTTATTGTGGCTTGTTCCTCTACAATGATCTCCCATCGTTATAAACCCGAGACCCTAAACGTAAAACTTGTCCTCTACACCCGAACCCTAAACCCTTAGCTTTGCATGATAGGTTTCTGTTTCTGCAGTGTGAGTTCGTGCTGGCGGAGGGATCCTGGTATTTCGGTTGAGGGCCCGTGCTAAGTTTAGGGCACCAGTGTAGTTTTGGGGGGCCAAAGGCTGAAGGTGTTTTGCTTAGTTTGGTTTGAGGTGCAGATGGTTTAGGGTTCAGAGCCCTGCGCCCAAAAGAGATCCCTCAGCCAGGCGCTTCACGTCTGTGAGATTCGGTTTCTTGGGTTCAGGCTTGAGGGTGAGGGGGGCGGCGGAGTAGACAACACAGTCAGCCCCTTTAGGGATCCTATGCTTCAGGTTCATCTGTTTGGACACATCCACGAGCAGCGCGGCCACTGGACGAAGAGGGCCGGAGGAGGCTTCGACGGCGGGGTCCAGCGACCTAACGGCAATCTTGGGCTTAGGACTTAGGGCATCGGGTTCAGTAGCAGACAGCAGGATCCGTATCTCACCGAAAGCTAACGGATCGGCAGAGCAATGACCGTTTCACTCGATAGGCACCGGTTTCTTGTTCCTGTGCATGTCTTGCCGAAACTCTGGTCGACTGAGAACGTGAAGGATTGCCTGGAAATGGCACAAAGCAAGATTTCAAAAGGCGTGATGACACTAGGCAGGGTCCCTTATATAAGGACTCTGATTTGGGATTGGAATTCCCCAACCGATCTTCATCCCATGGTTGAGGTCCTGTACCAATCCAGCGACCAGTCCCCTAGACTTAGACCCCTGTCACACCCTAAATCCCGAAACCCCCAAACCCCTAACTTCTACAACCCCTCAAGCCTTTTCAGGACTCTGTTGCAGATCTGTTAGGGATTGGGGCTCTGGCTTCGTTATGCCTCCTCGGCCAGTCGCGTCGTATTGCTTGGAGGTTCATGGCCATATGGATGATGACATAAATCCTGCATTACCTTGAGGACCCTGGACTATGGGAATTATGGTAGATTACATTTTCCTTATTATGGGTAGTGCAGGATTTATATCATCAACCGTATGGGTGCGTTCTGAGTGGGGGTTTGAGTTCCTTAATTGAGGTGGCAACTACAGTTAACCCCCACTTCTAACTACCCATGAACCTCCAACCCTTTAAAGGGACCCTTAAAGGAAGCCTTATGACTACCCATGAACCTCCAAGCAAGGCCCGAGACCTGCAGCCGAAGCCCGGTCCAGGGGTCAGGAGTTTCAGATTTCAGCCGCGCCTCAATCTGATCCCTCACCCTCAACCCCAAACCCTAAACCCTATTCTGGATTTAGGGTTTAGAGTTTAGGCCCCTGAAGTCTGAAAAAAGGGCTTAGGGGCCCTTGACCACACCGAGGTATCGCCCCAATCCAGACTCACGGGATGTCTTCAGGCCAAATGGGCCCCCAGCTGCCGACTACCCGCGGCCTGGCCGCAACACCATTTGAACCCTAAACCCTAAAACCCAGAACCCTAAACCCTAAACCGTGGGTTCGGGAGTATTGAATCAACCCAAAACCCAAAACCGTGCAGCGGCTGAGGATGTGGCCCCTCGAACACGCCCAAACCAAGCCCGAAACCCATAACTTGAAATCCCAAGCACTGCTAAGTCCTGAACCCCTTCGGCACCGAAACCCCCACTGCCCGTGCCCTTGAAGTACGCAATCCGCCGAAAACGGACATAATATGGATAGTTCCCCAAGTCAGGGCCTTTTGGGGACCCCAAAGCAGTACGGCACGATGACAAGGGATCCTAAACAGGGACCTCAAACAAGAGAACTACCCATATGCTCCCTGTTTGCGACTATTATTGTTCATACTATGATAATAACCATTACCATTATCATTATTATTATTATCATTATTAGTACTATTATTAGTTTAAGGTTAGGGACTCCCTTTTTCAGTAGCGTCTTAGGGCCAATGATTTTTTTTTGAAGCCACGCCGCCAGGGTCGAGGTGGAGTCGAACAATGCAATGGCGAACCAGCCGGTGGTGGATCACAGCTGGACAGGACCCGTGAGCCATAGACAGCGGTTTAAGAGGGGTTTACGGTGTAGGGTTTGCGGTTTAGCCACGAGTGCAGCGGCTCTGACATCCGGACATCCAGGCGGGCATATACAAGTCTGTGCAAAAAAAGGCTTTAGGGTGTAGGACTAATTTTAGGGTCTAGGAGCTGGGGAGACCATTGCGCAGGCGTGTGGGCGCCGCAGCACATTGTGGGTCGCCCACGCCTCATCATCGCAACGCAGCAGGCAGGGATGCAGAGCCTTCTAGGCGAATGTTAGGTGCAAATTGATGTCATGCCACGAGGACGATGGCTGGCACTTCGCAAGTGAGGAGTAATTCTGCACGGACCGGCGGCCGGCGTGGATGACTCCTTCGGGCCTGTTATCTCGCGAAGAGGCGGTCTAAGTCTTCACACACCCAGTCATGCATGTCGCAGCCTCGCAGGCACGCACACGGACATAGGCTGACATGTGATGTCCAGGAGATCTCTGAGACAGAGAGAATAAGAGAGAGAGAGAGAGCTGAAGATGCACAGAAGCCCAAGCCTAACCCCACCATTAAAAGCATCTTCTTCTGAGAATTCAAACCTCAGCAAGAACTTAAGCTGGCCCCGTCGCCAACATTCACGTGTGATCCGGCCCACAGCTTCTGGCGCACAGCTCTGTCCGGCGCCGCAGTTCCTCTATCCGTGGCCCTCACTGGAATGCCGAGTGTTAATTAATTTGCAACCCGAAATCCGAAAAGCTCTAAACCCTCAACAAGAACCCTAAACCCTGAATCCCAAACCCTGCATAGCCATGGCCGTGGAGCATTCTGTGAGGTGCCCCCAATCTGTATAGCAATCCCGCAGGCGGCTGCAGTTGAAGAGCTTCTTGTTTGGGTTTCAGTAGGGTTTTTGCAGGGTTGTAAGCTTTTGAACAGGACTCCAGAGCCTCCAAGGCAGAAAGCGCCAGAGGGTTTCCCAAAACCGAAAGCTTCAACGCTAATGTAGGCCACCAAACAAGCCTGCTCCGCTCTCTGTTTTGGCATCTTGCTTGGTGGAACCTGCTACTGTAAGTGCTAGCCGTTCTTTTTCTATCTTCATTGCAAGTTTGCTGCAAGGGTGCATAGCTGTAGGATAGGAGATGAAAATGAATCAGTGGCAGTGACAGCCTTCAGCCATGAAGCTGTTGCTGTGGCCACTTCTGCAGCCGCCTTTTACGAAGTGTATAGGCATTTTGAAGCCGAGTCAGGGCAGCGGTTGCCAATTTGGGCGCCGGTGACGCACTTTTCCTTGGGACCCTCGATGCGTCCAGGATTGCGACGAGCTTGCGAAGCTTCGGGCTAAAGGTGAGCCAGCCCAGGAAGTTGGCCCTGAACTCAAAAAGCCTGAAGTGCCCTAAACCCTTAAATCCAAGGGTGTTGAGTAGTGTGCCAAAACGGGTTTAGGGTTTAGGGTTCTGAACCTCCTTCCTGGACTTTGGAGTTTCCATTTTCCAGACCTTTGGGTTAAGAGTTCAAGAGACATGGCTTCAAGAGCCTCGAAATCAGAGGGAACTTCGGTTTGGGGCTTTGAGGGTTGCGAAAGCCTGGGGGTAGAAGAACTAGGATCTAGAGCTGCGCTGGGGAAAGCGTCTATAGCATTTTGAAAGAGTATGAGCTATGATAGCTATGGAAAAGTAGCAGGCAGCACTGGTGATGGTACTGCCCACAGCGATTCAGATGGAGGGTGCAGTGGGGCAGTGGTCATTTCTACGCACTTGCCGTGTCCTTAAACTAAACTCCTGAGTAGTACCCTTTTGCCCTTTTTGGTTTAGGGTCCCCTTATTAAAACTGAATATTAGGAAAAAGGGTACCCTTATTATAAAGGGGTCACTCAGGAACCTAGAAAAGAACTAAACCGTAGTATTGAGCAGCGGCTCCCTGCTTTTGAGCTCTACTCTACTCCACTCTGAAGTAACACAGCAGGAATACAGCAAGAGGCTTTCAGCTCCTGGCCACTGCGAGAGCCGACTTCCCGACCCGAGACTTCATGTTTGGAGCTTGATACGCAGCACGGCATGACTGCTGAACCCTGACCGGCTCAATTCGAAGGGGATTTTGCATGCCTCCGAGTTCCTTTTCCACCAATTCACCTGTGCATCACAGAGCCCTCAATCAAGGGAGATTGTCATGGGCGGAGAAGCATGTACAACTGCAACACAACCCTTACCATGATGGCAAGAATAATGCTGAAAACGCCAGCAACAAATGCTGATAAGAACACGGCTATTAAAATATGAACCTGAAGTCCATCCCTTCCCTCCGCCTGGGCGATTCTCCCTTCTTTGCTGGGTCTCAGAGAGTTCTGACCTCGCCAAGAAATCCGAACTAGGACGGATCTTCTGGAAGCGGCGGGGGTCTCGCCCACTTTGCTGCCGTAGTCTTTTTTTGGGGAATCTGTACACGCCCCTTTTTTTAGAGAGAAGGAGGGAGAGAGAACGGCTCTTAAATTTGCATCGGGGCGGCTTGGTCTCTCAGGCCTTTATGGAGCCTTCCGAAAGCAAACTATGCTGAAGACTGAAGACCCGGCTTGTTTATGGTTTAGGGCCCTTCAGTTTCGAACAGAAATACTGATAGCATGAACAAGGGCGATACACAACACTAGCAACAGTGAGTAATAATAAGAGGAGGGTTACCGAGCACACGGGCATTTAAGGCTCGTAGGGACACTCGTTGGCCTGCTTGGTGGAAAGAAGCATGCAAAGACTGAAAACAACTGTGGCGACAACGGCAGCGACAGTTACAACAATCTTTTCGTGTCATAAGTTGGCAGGAATGTTTGGTACTGCTCCTGTGTAGCTTCTTCTTGAGCTACAACATGGCGGCCACTGTGGCGAGTCTCGCCAGTGCTTCAAGAGAGAATACATCCTTAGAAGCCCACTTTTTCCTGGAGGGGTCGTTGGGGGGATGCCTTGCTCAGGAGTTGAATTCCAAGTATCAGGATCAGTACAGCTGTAGTCATCAAGCGCGAGTGTGCAGCCCAAAAGATGACGTCAAACCCGAAAACTTCAAGCCTGTAGTTCGTTTGGGCTAGACGGAGTAGCAGTTTGCGCCGAGAGCGTGCTATACCATAAGAGGGTAGCCGCTACCTTACCTTCTTGGACCGCTTTTGTCTGTCGCCGTAGGGGGCCGATGGTGCCTCTCCCCATGATCCTCTGGGTGAAGTGTGTCGTACAACAAAACGCTTGGCTTCAAGGAGCCGTGGGCTGTTTGAAGACTGAGGTTTGGGTTTAGCGTTTCGGGTTTACGGTTTAGGGTTTGGGATTGGGGTTTAAGGGTTTAGGAAACCACACCCTGAGATCCGGTAAAACCTTTTTAAACCTTTACAACAACAAAGAGTCTCGCTTAACCCTATATGCACCTAGCAGCAGCCCTATCACAACTTCACTGAAGGCCGACTCAAAACCAATCAAAACCCCATAAAATACATAAGAGACGCATCAACGCCGATTAAAATCTCATCAAACCTCTTAAAGCCTGATTACTCATCAAATCCGTCCCTAGACAGTGCTGCGATCCCTTTGTTGCCAGAGCTGTACTAGTAGAGATACAATGGACTATGTGGAGCCTTGCCTGCTGTGTGCGAGTGTGAGCATCGAAACCCAAAACCTAAAACCCTAAACCCTAAAACCCTACAAACCTAATCTTCGAGCAGCCCCCGAGCCGCGCAACCACTGCGTGGCACAGGGCGCGAGCGACGTGCAAAGGCCTTCCGGGCAAAAAGGCTCTCGGGGTTTGGAGGGTTTATAAACTATAAGGTTTAGGGTTTAGGGTTCTGAAATGCTGCGCCGGGGATGTATACACTTTCGGGTTTAGAGGGTAGGGTTTATGTAGCTATAAGGTTAAAGGTTTGGGGTTTCGGAAATTATATGGTTCAGAGGGAACCTGGACCCTTAGAAACCTACCTTGTTAGGGTTTCGTAATATGATTCCCTTATATGAAACCTTACAAACGTAGGTTATTTGGGGTTTAGAGGGTAGGGTTTATAAACTATAAGGTTTAAAAGACGAACAGATCAATCGCTTAACTTACCATCTATATGCTAAAGGCTTCGTAGGTGCATGCATACTAGCGGAACATATGTGTACACGCATGAGCACATACTTACCTACATACATGCATACATTCGTACAGGCGTGGATCATGAATACAAGATGGCAGTGACCAGTACACGGGCAGATGAGGCATGATCAAATTTCATGAAAGATGGAACGATTGGGCAAATAAAGGGACATCATGACTGAGGCAGACTAGATGCTGGTGGCTGTAAGAGGAGGCATAAAGAAACAAAGAGGCCTTCCTGAGCCTTCGAGGTTTCCTATAGCCAAACCCCCGAGCAAAAAGGCCCAAAGGCCGAAAGACCCAAAACCAAAGTGAAGGGTTTAGGGTTTAAAGACATGTTTGCCTTTGCCTCTCTTGAGAAGCTAGAGAGAGCGATGAAATCATACTGCTGGAGGCACTTCAGAGAGACCTCGTTCAAAGAAGGGTTTAAGCCCTAAACCCTAAAATTGCCTATTGTCCTGAACTTCCCGCACCCTAGACCATATGACTGGGAGGAAAGGAGGGAGTATACGTCTCAGAATAATGCGTGGGAGACTCCATTAAGTTGTTTCCTCAAGCCGCCGTGAATGATTATGACAGAGTCCAAAAAATGCCCTAAAATCCCTCAGCCCTGAACCACAGTGAGGTCGGCACGGTTCTGGGGCTGGAAGCCGAGGCCATGTCGCGTTTGCACTTCGGGTTGTGGTTGAGGGTTTGGGGTTCAGGGTTCAGGGGATGGGGGTTTGGGTACAGGGGTTTGGGGCTTATGCGTTTCGTTTAGGATTTAGTTCAGGGTTTAGGGAAGTTTAAGACTTGGGGTTTAGGCTTTTGGGGTTTATCCTTAATGCTTTCTACATGGGTTGGGTATTGACACTGGCCGTATCATAGCCCTAAATCCTGGGGCAGGAGCACTTTGTTGCCAGCGCAAAGCATACTATAGCGGCCACAATAAGAACCTGCCTATACTACTTTGCTGGTTCCTTATTATACTTATAGTATGATGGGCCCCAAACCCCAATTCCAATTATTAAGGCCTCTACATTAATGTCAAAGGGGTGGGGACACCAGACCCTGGATCCTGAACCAAGCTAAGCCGCGCCTGCAAACTCAAAGGGCACCAGGCAGAAAGCTTGTGAAGGCTAATCGGAAAGTCAGGAGAAGCTCGCCTAGTTTCGTATGAAGTGGGAGGAGGAGGGGAGCTGTGTGGTTGGGGAGCGACCGGCAGAACGGAGGCAACCCTAAAGCCTTCAGTTGCACCTCCCCAGGGGACATCGTGATGCGACGCAGGAGGATAGCGTAAGTCGTAACCACTAGCGGCTTGGAGGCTGATGGGAAACACCCTGTTGAATTCTGAACTTCAGCCTTAGCTACCCACGGTGCTGGGGCCTGGGGTTCTTTGCGAGATGATCAGGCAGAGACAGAAGGGCTCAAAGCTTTGGGCTGTAGGGCTTACTGTTTGGGGTTTGGGGTTCAGGCTTTAGCCCCTAAGCCCTAAACTCTTCTCCCTTGGGTTCAGCTTTAAGGCGCTAAGCCCTAAACTAAACTCTAAACCCTTACGGTTTAGGGTTTGGGGTCTGATCGCTATGGACGTCGGCAGCCGCACCGTGGAAGTGCAGCAGCTGGTCGGGATGGATCCGGAGAGCTGCTACGATGCATTCTTGCCCCCTGGCTTACCCTTTTAGGGCGTTCAGGACTTAGGGTTTAGGGTCTAGCGGCTTCCGGCTTAGGGTTTAGGGCTTGAGCGCTTAGGGTTTAGGGCAAGGGGTTTAGGGGCCTCGGGCTTACGGTTTGGGGTGTAGGGCTTTAGGGTAGGATGCGAAGCCCGCATAGCGTAAGGTAGACGTTAGCAGAGGATGGGAGTGTAGTGCCAACAGGGTATGTATGCATGCACGCATGTATGCGTGTATGCTTGTACTGATTACATTGTAATGTAATGTAATTATGTAATTATGTAATTATGTAATTATGTAATTATGTATGTATGTATGTATGTGTGTATGTGTGTGTATGTATGTATGTATGTATGTAAGGTGTGTACGGTATGTATGTGTTGTACGTACTGTATGTAGGTATGGCATGGAATGGGTTAGTCTGGTCTGGCATGGTGTGGTGTGGTGAAGTATTGCTGGTCTGGTATGCTATAAATATGCCACGCCATGCATGGATGTATGTGTGCATGCAGGCTCGTGCGCAGGTGTGTCTGTATGTATGTATGTATGTATTTATGTATTTATGTATGTATTTATGTATGCATGCATGTATGCATGTATGTACATATATATATATATATATATATATATTATATATATAGACGCATTTTTATGCGGCTTTGTAGGTTATGTAGGTATATAGCTATGTGCGGGTGTATGTATGTAGGTAAGAAGGTACGTAGATAGGTCGATCTGTCTGTCTGAATGTATGTATGTATGCACGTAGGTAGGTTGGTAGGTTGGTAGGTATGGAATCTGGACGTAGTCGATGATGTATGGTTTTTTGGAATTAATGTATATCGAGCCCAGTCTTTGGATTGCACACTGAGGAGCAAGGTCTGGAAGGAGGGTGCTGGCCTCGGCACTCCGAAAATACTGCAGGACGGCTTCTCAATGTGTGCGACATGTGACAGTGCCACGCCACTACGCCTACGCAAACCACATAGAAGCCATGCCAGCGTTGCACTAGCGATGAAGAGGAAAGTGCTACTTGTAGCGATATCGCAACATGCATGCGGTGTCGAAACTCGGGTTTAGAGTTTAGGGCCATTGCTTGCTAATGCTTGCGGTGCATTCCGGATCAAACCGCCCTCAACCCGAAACCCGCCGTGGGTGGTCAAACGTGAGTCCAGAGGAGGGCGACCCCGTGACCGGCGCCGACTGCGTGCGGCAAGTGGCGATGGGTATCGTGGAGTCCCGACGGGCATTGGGCCGAATAATTACCTACACCATCGCGGGTTCCATATTATTCCAAAACCCTATTCTAATTATTAAGGCCTCTGTATTAGGGCTTTCGGAGTGGCGGGCGGTCGGGAGTAAAGTCATCGCCAGAGTATACGAAGGCAACGGCAACTGCAGGAGTGAAGAGGCAAACGGAGCAAGGCAATTCGCCCACTCTAAACAACCTAAAGCACACAGTATGTGCAGCACCGCAGGCAGTGGGGTAGAGTGGCTAAAACACTAACAGAATGTTGGTCATCACTGATGGTTGCATCGTTGTCGTTCATCCTCCCGCTCTTGTTGGTTGTGCTCGCTGTCGTAGTTCTCCTTCTCGTCAGTTGCCTTTGCTGTTGCTCTTGTTGTTTCACAAACTGTTGCGGCGATGTTACCGGCTAGCATCACACAGCTATTCGTCTTCTACCGATAGATAGATGCTGGCAGTGTCCTGTGATGGTTCTGATGCTTTTACATGTTTGCCTTACATATTTGAACTTCAGTCTTCCTATTATGCAGCAGCCTTCATCTTGCCATGTTCATTCTCCACCGCACCACGGACATGCACACTTTGTTCGGTTTTGTTACCCGGAATGATGCGCCTAAATTGGAGAAGCCACAACTTTATAAACTCGAAGCCTTGACCCGTACGCCGTGACCCTGAGTGCCCGAGTTACGAGAGTCCGAACCACGAGCCCTGAACTTAAACTCCAAACTGCAGACCCTAAACCCGAAAAAATAAGAGAGCCTCGCGCCATGTTCAGACGGCGATATTGGTGGGGGGAGTTCAAGGAGCCCCAGAGATCAGAGGTTTAGTCGTACCGGCGCTATGATAGGGAGACTAAACTCCTGACGTGTGAACCCTGAAAGGTTAGGGTTTAGGGTTTAAGGTGCCAGAGCGCTAATGACTAAACTATTGACCAGCAACCCTATGCACCTCATCCCCGAACCCTACACCCTAAACCTCATTTTGGCTCAAGCCACGCACCATCAGGGGATTGTTTTGCATTTTTCAGTTTCTCGAGAACCTCACATTCGATTCGTTGTTTGGCCTCGTTTATAATTGGGTTTTCAAACAAACATGAATCACAGTTCTCTCTTTATCCCTTCATACGCAGCTGCAGCTGCAGGCCCCCCGCAAGCGCTTGCGCCCCGGGCCAATCTCCGATGGCTGTTCCCACGCCACAGATTCCTCATGCATCGGCTTGCAGGCCCCAACAGCTGCAGCACTTCCTTCTGCTATGGGGCAGAGAACTTTCACTGCAGACCAGGTTCAAGCAATGATGCAACAGATGCAACCTCAGATGTCTCCAAATCCTCCTGCCTCGCAGGCAATTATGGCCAGCACAGGAGCGCAGATGACTCTGCAGACTTCTGCTCCACCTACTGTCACCTTGGCCTCATCGACAAAGGGCTCCCTGGAATGACAAATCTCTGCGGAGCAGCGAAAGAGATTGCAGGAGAGCATTCAAGGGTTCACCGCGCAGGTAACTCCGGCAGCAGCGGAGTTCGATGTCGATATCTCGGACAGAGTTGGATGGGGCCCAGCTCTACAACCTCTTGAGGGGAGACGTCACTCCGATGCTCGCTTCGCTAGTGATGGCCACCCTAAACGCCACAGGAGGGGTGGTGCAGCGGCTGGTCAGGTCAGGAACCACGAAAGGCATCTCAGAAGAGCTGAAACACCTGGTCGGTTTCACCAAGGACCTCCAGGGTTCCCTGTCCCATGCGAAATTCGTCTTGAAGGGCGAAAAGAATCGATTGCGAATGCTCTTCCGTGCAAAGCTGTGTCAGTGCATTCTGGGAGTCGGGGGTCGGAAGCAGTGCGAGCTGCACAGTGAACTCGACTGGAGAGCTCCAACTGACTGTGGGTACAAATATGCCCTTCCGTGCACAGCTTGTGCGAGCGCGAAAACCCCTGGGCGTGGGGGCGGGGCAGCCTCAACCTCGCTGACTGGGCCATGCACTGAACGACAAGTGTGTGCTATTTACAGTTGAAAGCACAGCAGGCTGTGCAGGGGGGGGGTTGGAAACGTGATGTGACATTGAGGACGGGGCCAACAACACTCAAGCTGCATTCTGGTCACAACAATGTGTGAGAAGAATTTCGAAAGTATGCAAGTCGTGGACGTGGTGTACTGACGCTTTGCAACCGGAGACCGCAGACTTGTAAACTTACATCTTTGAGTAGACTGGGCAAGGGACGAAGCCAGTTAATTGTTTTTCGAAAAGTGGTATATTGAGGTTTTGAGGTTGTCCTTGGTGCCCTTCGAGCCCGAGCCTACGATATAGATGTGGGCTGGATTTCTGAAATAGCTGTGATCATGTTTTTACAGCGTGAAGCTTACAACATGTAGCCTCTGCACTGTGTCGTCTGTCCCGGCCTTGGGACGTAATGAATGGCCTTAACTTGCGTTGCGGTGTTTTCGGAGAGTCCCAAGGATAGGAGGCGAATCCTGATGACCTGTTACGCCTTCGAAGTGGTCAGGAGAGTATTCCTGATGTTGAGATTGAGTAGTATGTAACGTTTTGCTTGACTGGATGTTGTGTGGGACGAGGGGACCACCTTGTGGGCGTCGTCAGTAGACAGCAACTAGTTAAAGCAACCTCGTAGCCCAAGTGTGACCTGCCAAGCGGTCTTCCGAGACATGCCATGCGGGAGCCAAAAAAAAACCTGCAAACAACACAGCCCAAGCCCTATGATTAGAACCGGTTCGAATAGGACACTCAGAATCCGAAACCCCAAACCCCAAACCCTAAAGCCTGGTCTGGCGAGTCCAGCGAGTGTAAAGCCTTAAACCCTAGTTACCCTGCAATGCAGGCCTCGTCCTTGCTAAGTAGGAGGGGAAAAAACCCTAAAACCCTAAACCCAAATCCGAAACCCTAAACCCTAAACCCTAAACCCTTAAACCTAAAACCCTGAACCCCAAAAGCCTTGGCTCCGAGGAGCACATCCTCCAGGGCCAGCGCGGCGACCACTTGGAGCACTTCCGGCTTGGGCTTGTAACACCAAAATAGTACGGTTCATAAAAGGAAGCCTAATAAAGGCGCAAGGTTTCTTAATCAGGTTCCTACAGTATGTTGGGTCTCTTCAAGGTTTAGGAGCTACTTTGGTGCAAGAAGGGTTTAGGTCCGAGGGTTTGGGGTTTTTCAGATAAATCGAAAAACAGACAAGAGTGCATGAAACAATTTGCTAAGGAAAAAGAAAGACAGAGAGTGTGTGTGTGTGTGTGCGCGCGCGCGCACTTTTTTTAAGAGAATATTTCTATTTCCATCCATAAAGCCCGGTCACCTAATGTCCGTGCGTTTTCGTTTTCGTTTCTGGGACCTCCCGGATCCTTCTGCGGCTTTCGAGTTTGGAGCGCGTTGCAGCCGGCTGTCCGGGCTTGCTTCAGTTTTAGGGCTTTGGGCTTAAGGCTTTGGGCCTAAGGCTTTGGGCTTAAGGGTTTAGGGCTTTGGGTTTAAGGGTTTAGGGCTTAGGGTTTAGGGTTTAGGGCTTAAGGGTTTAGGGCTTAAGGGTTTGGGTTTTGGGCTGCTGCAACATGAAGCTTCGGGCAATGCGGTTGCAGATGCGACAATGCCGGCGTGTACCAATAAGCATCAAACCAGCCATCAGCCCATGACGGTGCCAAGGCCACCACGGGCAAGCCCAAACTTGCAGATTCCCTCAGCCATGCGCGGTTTTTGTTAAGAGAAGTCTGCAATTGCTCAACCCAGATAAGGTTGTAAGTGGGTTTCCTGGGCTTTGCAGAAGCGCACAGCCCCAATCTGGCCATGAACAGTTGGAATAGACGGGATTCTGGGATCTATTTTTGATTTTCGAAAAATCAGATAGAGACTGTGAGGGGATACAACTACTAATCCAGCCTGAGATGTGAACCCATAGTCAGGCAAACTTGGCAACGGGAGTGGCATCCACCGTGAGAACCAACGTCGCTCAATATCCATGAGAGACAAGATAAACCTTAAACCCGAAATCCTCAAGCCAAGCTAGGTACGTCATCGAAGATGGCCCATGGCCAGTCAGCTACAATCGCGCTCGTGTGGACTTCCGCTCTGCGAACCAGGGCCAAACGTGCGTGACATGGACCCTGCGGGAGCTTGAAATTTTCGGAGTTTTAGAGTGTAAGTTTCGGATTAAGGGTGTAGGGCTCAGAGTACATGAAGCCCTGCAGTGCTGGCAAAAAGTTATTTCAGGGAGTTCGCGGTTTAGAGTTGGAGGATTTTGGGCTCACAGCATCGTACCTCACTAGCAAGGCCACTTGTGCTGGTACCAGTAATCGTATATAGCACCAGTAGCATGGGTAGTACTTGTAAAGTACTGGTAGTACTAGCAGTACTGGTAGTGCTAGTAGGACAAGTAGTACCAGTATTCCTACTAATCATGAATGGTAGTAGGAGGTGTTGCAGGCGTAGAAGTAGCAAGAGTGGTAGTAGGAGCGGGAGCAGTGGCAGCAGTGGCAGTAGTAGTAGGGTTAGTAGAGAGGAGCAACAGAAGCAAGGGGAGCAGCAGCAGCAGCTCTGCCTGGGGGAAGTGATTTTTTCTGGGAATTTCCAGGAGGACAAGGGTCACTAGTACTCAGGCAGGGAGGGTTTGGGGGTGCTCTGACCCTTGGCAACTGGATGGGCGCTTCACATTGGTACTCGGCATGCCACTTGCAGCCAACCCCTTGAAGGCACCCTCCCCTCAACCCTAAACCCTAAACCTTAAACCCTAAACCCTAAACCCTAAACTCCTAACTTTGCATCCCAAGCCTCAGCCCAAAGTCCAAAGCCCGAGCCCACCGGCCTTGGACCGTAAAATCCGATCCGTCGAGGACCTCGAACTTCACTCCTTCCCTCTACGGGTCGGGCCCCCTCTTGTCTTTCACCATCCGCATCTGGGCGCTTGTTAAGGAAACTTAATTCAAGTTACCATAATAGGGATCTATAGTAAATGATATGGTTTCTTAACAAGAACCCAGGCATGTCCTTCCAGACGATGCTGAAGACCTTGGCCGCCGCGTGAGCCTTTTGTGAGCGTAAAAGGAGATGGGAGCCCGAGCATCCAGCAGGGTGTAACGTAGGGGCCTTAATAGTTGGGTTTTGGAGGTTCCTTATTATAACTACAGTATGAAAAATATGATCTACGCCCAAACTCTTTTGAAATAATTAAGACTCCTGTATTAGCGGTTGGAGTTCAGGGTTCAGCGGTTTAGGTTGGGTTTGCTTCCTGGCAGTCCGTAACTCTGCACAGTTTTGTGTAGAAGTAGAAATCCGTCATCCTAAGTTCCGAAGAACTAAAAAGATGGAATCCTCATCAACCCCGAAATCCATCACCTCAAGGTGGTCTTTGCCCCGCATGCCCTCAGGTTTTAGGTCGAGACCTTGAAACCCAACACTTTCGAAGTCGCCTGCACGCAGGGTATCGAGGCCGAAGAAGACACCGAAGGTGATGACGGCCGGGTGCCCCGAAGAAGGCTATGGGTTCGAGGTTTGGCATTGGCTTCGTTGATGCTAGAGGATGAGACCTAACGGCTCTCACCGCTACTCTTCCGACCTCTCTTTTGCCGACTTTTCCGACTGCTTACGACTACTTTTTATACTCTGACTACGTACTCTTGCCACGCGCTCTTACTCCTCTTGCTCATTCTATCACCGTCGCTTCCGCGACGATGCCGACTACTACGGCGACGACTTCTACGACGACTACTGCTACTGCTACTGATGTTCTCGCCCATGGTGATGTGCTCCATGCTGGGAACACCTTTCATGCAGCTGCGACGGCGACGTCGATGAGGGAACTTGAAGGTAGTACCAACTGCCCCCGGTGGCAAATGCCAGGCCTAAGCAACATTCCACGGCTTCAAGGGTTTCGGATTTAGGATCAACCTCCCAAGGTCTGAACTGAAGGGTTGAATGCCCAAAGCCACGAAAGCGCCCGAAGTTTGGGAACCCCTCTTCCGCCGGCTTCGTCGCCGCCTGGCTTAGTCTCACCACGTAGCTCCGAACACCAAGCATCATGGGTCTAGGCGGGGGCACAGCGGCCCAGAGATTGCTTCGGGACAATATCAGATAGCGGACTTTAGCAGAGCCCTCTGAGTTTCCCAGATGTATGGATTCTATGGTTCCAGTTCCTTAGCCTGGCATCCTGAATGCCGACAGCACGCCATCCTGGGAAGAGTCATGTAGATGAGCCTGCGTGTTCCGGAGCATGTCCGGCCGGGAGCGATCCCCGACGGCGACAGAGGCCGGGTTACGATTTTAGTCTTCAGAGTCCCCTCCCAAGCAAGGGTTCACTCGTGGGGACTGTTGCCACTACGAGGAATCGGCTGTTGGCATTCTTCGCGCTGTTGCGAAGGGCCTCATGATCACCATCTCTAGTGTTGTCGTCATCCTAGAAGTGTCCTTGCTCACTGCCTATAGTACTACACCAGAAGCCAATCTAAACCGGAGCCCTACATCGCCGCATGCTTGTGCTTCCAGAACCAGGTCTTGCGTTGCAAATTGGTTGTTCTGGCGTCTGCTTCCTTCGATTCCCATACTGTCAGGTACCCTACAAGGAACTTTAACAGAGACGTGCTCGTCGGCCTCAGGAGTTCCACACATCTAGTCACCATAATCATTGCGCTAGCCCCTGTGGAACGCTCTCGCTGCTTGGAGCCCTGCAAAACTGAAGAATGTCCCGGAGCAACAAACAGCACTTTTTTGGCACCAGCCTCAACCCCAAACTCCACGCCTTCACCCTTGACGCTTAACCTCGAGATCCAGACACTCAAACCTCACCCCCCGGCTGTGTCCCATCAATCCCACCCCTCTCGAGGACTCCGCTTCCATGTCGTCCCCGGAGAACGGTTCGCAGCGTACTTCTGCTTTAATTTTGATGCTCCTTTGGGGCTTGAGGTTTATGGAGTCTCGGAAGCTCGAAGCCTCAGAGCCTTGCATAGGCACAACCCGAACGTGATGGGTTGTAGGCCAGATGAGTAGCCCTGCACTGGTCAAGAGCCCCCAAATTCAGAACCGTGGGAGCTGTATTAAAAGCTCTATGAAGAACCCGAAACATTAGTCTTGAAGAGCTGTGATGCCTCAACAAGACGGGATACCAGCGAAGCTTCAACCTTGAATGGGAGCCATCGATCCGGGTCCAGGGCCCTCAGTAGTAGACCGCTGGGAGGAGCTACAAAGTAGAGCTCCAAAAATTCGGAGCCTATACTGCTAAGCGGTACCTTTTGGGAACTCTGTCAAGGGATCCACGGGGGTCTGAGTCTGGGTCAGAACCACAGTCCTCGTCCTCAAAAAGAGCCTTGCAACCTGTACAGATACAGGTGCTGATGGCAGGGCTCTTCGCGATTCTGGTTCTGACCCAAACCCCTGTGAATACCTTCAGGGGATTCCGATGAAGCAACCTGGTCTAGTCCAAAATCTTGAAAAACACCCCTGAGCCGTAAACCCGAAGCCTTCAGTAATAAGAGCCTCAGTAAGAACCTCAGCCCCGAAAATCACCCCCTTAACGACAACTTTGCATCCAAGACCAGAACCCTAGGGCATCTCCTTCAACAGGAACCCCGTAGCTCCAAAATCCTACCTGTAAAACCTTGTCGTCTACACCCTGAACCCTAAAAGTCCAAAAAACCCTCCCTGTCCTGCGGATTTATCGGCAAAAGGAGCACCCACAAAAGCACCAAATCCTCCCTAAAGCTTAGACTCTATAAACCCTCAACCCTAAAACCCTAGACCCCGGCACAAAAAAAGCCTGCCCCCCTTTTAGGGTTTACTACGTATCGGTTTGGGATATTGTTTAAAATAATAGAGAGCCCCAGCCAATGCCTCGTGGAGATCTTTTGAAACAGTAGGGGCAGACCTCTGTGGCTCCCTTGTCTGCCATCGTTAGCCCGGTAGCGTTGATGCCGCGGCGCATTGCTGGCGGATAGTGGGCCCTGTATGATGCCCTCGACCGATGACGTCATGCTTGGTGCAAGCACAGCTCCTGGCCCCTTTGTAGTTGCTTCTTACTTGTCACATATTGCCTCTTTACTCGTCTTGGTATCTTCATGGCCATGCTGATTGCACCAACTGTGATTGTCAGGGTAGTCCCGGTAGCAATCTCAGACCTTGAAGCCGTGCCTGCCTGTGTGCGAGTGTGCGTGTCGAAACCCCCTCAAAGCCCCCAAGAACGCCTAAAACCCTAAACCCGAAACCCTAAACCCTAAGCCCTAACCCCCAAAGCCCTAAACCCTAAGCCCTAAGCCCTAAGCCCTAAACCCTAAGCCCTAAACCCTAAAAGGCATGTGGCGCCTCGGCGACTTCGAGCTCGGTCCCTGCTTGGGCCGAGGCCTCGCAGCGTGACCAGGGCTGACGGGCCTCTGACTCCCTTTGTTATAGGGTTCCTTTATAGGGTTCCTTTAAAGGGCTCTTATGAAGGATTTAGGGTTCCTTTAAAGGGCTCTTCTAAAGGATTTAGGGTTCCTTTAAAGGGCTCTTATAAAGGATTTAGGGTTCTTTAACGGGCTCNTTCTAAAGGATTTAGGGTTCCTTTAAAGGGCTCTTCTAAAGGATTTAGGGTTCCTTTAAAGGGCTCTTCTAAAGGATTTAGGGTTCCTTTAACGGGCTCTTATGAAGGATTTAGGGTTCCTTTAAAGGGCTCTTATAAAGGATTTTGGGTTCTTTAACGGGCTCTTCTAAAGGATTTAGGGTTCCTTTAAAGGGCTCTTCTAAAGGATTTAGNCTCTTATGAAGGATTTAGGGTTCCTTTAAAGGGCTCTTATAAAGGATTTTGGGTTCTTTAACGGGCTCTTCTAAAGGATTTAGGGTTCCTTTAAAGGGCTCTTCTAAAGGATTTAGGGTCCCTTTAAAGGGCTCTTATAAAGGATTTAGGGTTCTTTAACGGGCTCTTCTAAAGGATTTAGGGTTCCTTTAAAGGGCTCTTCTAAAGGATTTAGGGTTCCTTTAAAGGGCTCTTATAAAGGATTTAGGGTTCTTTAACGGGCTCTTCTAAAGGATTTAGGGTTCCTTTAAAGGGCTCTTCTAAAGGATTTAGGGTTCCTTTAAAGGGCTCTTATGAAGGATTTAGGGTTCCTTTAAAGGGCTCTTATAAAGGATTTTGGGTTCTTTAACGGGCTCTTCTAAAGGATTTAGGGTTCCTTTAAAGGGCTCTTCTAAAGGATTTAGGGTTCCTTTAAAGGGCTCTTCTAAAGGATTTAGGGTTCCTTTAAAGGGCTCTTATAAAGGATTTAGGGTTCCTTAACGGGCTCTTCTAAAGGATTTAGGGTTCCTTTAAAGGGCTCTTCTAAAGGATTTAGGGTTCCTTTAAAGGGCTCTTATAAAGGATTTAGGGTTCTTTAACGGGCTCTTCTAAAGGATTTAGGGTTCCTTTAAAGGGCTCTTATAAAGGATTTAGGGTTCTTTAACGGGCTCTTCTAAAGGATTTAGGGTTCCTTTAAAGGGCTCTTCTAAAGGATTTTGGGTTCTTTAAAGGGCTCTTATAAAGGATTTAGGGTTCTTTAACGGGCTCTTCTAAAGGATTTAGGGTTCCTTTAAAGGGCTCTTCTAAAGGATTTAGGGTTCCTTTAAAGGGCTCTTCTAAAGGATTTAGGGTTCCTTTAAAGGGCTCTTATAAAGGATTTAGGGTTCCTTAACGGGCTCTTCTAAAGGATTAAAGGATTTAGGGTTCCTTTAAAGGGCTCTTCTAAAGGATTTAGGGTTCCTTTAAAGGGCTCTTATAAAGGATTTTGGGTTCTTTAACGGGCTCTTCTAAAGGATTTAGGGTTCCTTTAAAGGGCTCTTATGAAGGATTTAGGGTTCCTTTAAAGGGCTCTTCTAAAGGATTTAGGGTTCCTTTAAAGGGCTCTTATAAAGGATTTAGGGTTCTTTAACGGGCTC